>JAPYYV010004927.1:0-34039 GCA_030522625.1 Copidosoma aretas
AAAAGTCTGTATATCAATGTATGTATATATTACATGTAAATTGATGAGTTTTGTTCTTAATAATTACGTACATCTTTCTCGCACTAAAAACCAATCTAAACAAATCTTACCAGACGAGAAATTGAGGCTAGATAACGGCTTCTAGCACTGAATGTAGGGCCACGATAATAAGCGCACTGTAAGAATAGTGTACCTATTATCGACTTTATTGTTAATAAATACAAAAGAAAAGCAGAATTGAAAAATAATCGTTCATCGCGCTATTGACACCTATTTTGCTATCACCATTAGATTTATATCATACACGTATCAAATGCAGTCCATTTATGAACGATAGTAAAATATGCATTTTCTTGAAGTTTTCGTTTATGAATCGGATGTAAACTGATGCAAGCTTACTCGTATAACTCGTATTACGAGTTAAATGTTAATGTGAACAGTGATTCCGAATTTGAGAATTTGGTAGGCATTATTAAATAAATTTGAAGGAAACAAATAATTTGTACGTATACATTAGGCTATCATCCATATTTCTGTATTTATCGTTCAGACCCTCGATAATAGGCTCGATAATAGGGCCATCTATCCTAGTTAAACATCAAGGCTTTTGGGTCAAAATGGCCATGCACGATTTTGATGGTCTGCTTTAAATGGACGCGCTCATAAATAGGTGCTTTTTTATCAAATTTAAAGTGCTGCTGAATCGGAGAAGGGCCAACTTGCTCTAAAAATTGCCATGCAAGATCTCGTCTCTGTTTAAATATTGTAATTCGAACAATTTTGATAGTAAACAGTCCACAAACTCTCTCCATGTGCAGAAAACATTTTTACATATAGGTTTTAGTGTAAAAAGTTAATATTTTGCATTTTACTTCATTCACAGTGATATCAGTCACTAGTAAACGTTTCAAAATATTACTAAAAATATTGAATGAACACAATACGAAGTGTAACACCATTATCGTTAAAATTTCTCTATAGAGGTCCTGTAATGCGATCCAACTAGAATTTATTCATTAAAAAATATTGAAAAAATCAAGTTATCAAATACTTTTTCTGAGAGATTTTATAATCACCAAACAATATTGATAAAATTGTAAGGCTTCAACAAACAATTATCTTATACGGTTCATATGAAGTAAAAAAAAAATTGTGGCAAAAGGAAACAAGTTCTATGCCATTTAGTGTAATTTAAACTTGATGAGAAATAATTTAGTTTCCAAATATATACGTTTTTCATAAAATTTAAAGAAATTATAAATCAGAAGTTTATCATATGTCATCAACTTAGCCACGTTCTACATATTTCCGTATTATACTTATAATATTTCTGTGAAATTCCCGACTTTTTATTAATTGCAATGTTTACTTTGTCAGCATCGGAGATAAGATTTGCGTGAATAAATCGCATTTAGTGGATTCAATACTTTTTTTTAGGTATGTTGAGTCCTCATTGTATAAAAAATTTATTATTGTGTATGATATAATGCACGATTTTTATCAGTCATAATATCGGGTCATTCATTTTTTTTACAGAAGCACTAAACTCAGTTAAAAAAAAAAGACTATTCTAAAAGAAATTTTTAGCTAATTTTTTTATTACAGGCATGTTGCACATTATAATTCTCAAGTGATTCAAACAAAAAAAAAGTCAACGGATAAAAATATTTATGAACTTTAAAATCTTGTGTAAAACCATTGTTTTTTAGACTTGACAATGATAGTATAGTACCGTGATAACCAAATTGTTATGGTATTTTTACAAATCTTTCTTCACGACTTTCCGATACCACATTACTATGATAAGAAAATTTTTATAATTGACTACAAAATCAAAATAAATTCTTTGCATACTATGTAATAACATCATTGAAGCTCGAAATCGTAAGAAATTTTCTATGAAACTGATCATGAATTCTAGTAAGTACTTAAATAAAATATGTGCGCTATAGTAATTGATTATGATTTTTTGGTAACATCGAAGTTAATAAAAAACAACCTTGTTCTTTCTGTAACGTAGCACATTATCTGAAATCAGACTAAAAATTGTTTGATTATAAATTAGTGAATACGAGTTACATAATACCGTTTTAAAAACATACTATGTAAAATAGCTTTATATCAGAAGACAATGAATAAAACAAAATATTTACTAACAAAAAGTCTTTTTCTTACGACATCTCGCCTTAGTGTTATAGGCTCAATGATTTTCGTTGAAATAAAAATAAAATTTTTCAAATGCTTGAATTTTTATGAACTTTGGAAATAAGTGTCTGTAATACAGAGATTTTAACGTCATAATTTATTATAATTTAAATATTTATTCGTAGCATGAAGATCGATAAGAACATTAACTATGATACTTGGATTAAACTCAATAATTTTTAATAAAAACTAAGAAAACTCATTATTTGTCACTTGTTATTTTCATCATTGAGCCTAATTAAAGTTTTTCTCAAGGTAAGTTTTACATGTCAATATCTCACAACGTCAATTCTTCGTTGTTCTATATGTATCTCATCATGATGTGTAAAATTATTCAAGTGTAGTTATATACATGGTTTCGTTTTTACATAATAAGATTCAAAAAGTATTAATATAAGTATTTCATGCCATTGGTAAAATTACTTTAAAGGTTCGAGAAGGGTAATAACTTTATTCATAATAAATTAGGTTTTAATAAATATGTATGAAAATAATAACTTCCTGCTTTGTTATTCGCAATACTTCAAATTTATATTCAGTGATGCTGGTGAGAGTACAATTTGTATTCTTGCTTTAATCGACAATTCGGTGAAAAAAAATATTTGCTCTAACTTTCAGGAGTACATAAACTATTTTGCTAGCTGCCACTCTAACGCTAATTAAAAATGTTTCTGTTGGTGTGCGATGTAATTATTTATGCAGAGAAACTACTTCATGAAATAGTAGTGCCTAATATGCAAGGGATTATTTTTGTGACTGTACTTAACTACAACTAACAATTACAATCATTAGATTTCTTTTGTAAATATACAGTGCAAAACGAAGAATTTTCATTGTGTGCCAATGTAAAACCTAGCTTAAGAAATACACGAGAAGACCAAAAGTGATATTATTACCTGTCAACACACTGGATTGCATTTTGTTTAAGCTAGTAGATTCTGGCATAACCTTTAGTAACCATAATTTCCGACGTCGTTTGTTGTTCGGTTTATTTTTCTTTTTACAACATTTGGTTGTATTACTTACACAAATAGTTTAAATTACATACTAATACACACTATGTACAATTATTGTAATCATATACAAAATACCTTGATCAGGTAAAACCCGGTTACTGCCGCTCTGCATAGTGCTAGCCTCACTGTTAACAGTACATAAACCACAACTATTGACGTTGTCATACGCCGAACAGGGAGTCACTAAAGTATTCATTCATTTCATTAGTAATTAGGTACATTATTGATACAATACGTCTATAATCAAATTATACCTTCATTACCAGAGACTACCTTACTTCCAACATTAAAACTATGAGTATTTTCTGCAATACGTGGTTCGACCAAATCATCGGACTGACATTCATTTTGACTTATTGCATCATCATTGACGCTGGAAGAGTCTGTTGGATAATGATTTTATTTTTAAAGAGTACCCACTATTCAAAGAATTATCGTACGGAAAAATAGATGCATCATTTGTGCTATTATGACGTTTATAAAGGTTAAAGCGTTCAAATTTTTCAATACGAATACTCGTTCGTAGTTCAAGTTCTCCAAACGCCTCTAGAAAATCACCTATTATGCTCTTGACCGTAAGCTTTACATACAATTATAAGATCATGAAAAAACTGTGGTTAAAAGTAATTGGATCCTTTTCATAATTAACATGTACAGTATATGTTCGGTAAAAAAAAAGTGCGCTTGAAACAATTCAATTCCACCAAACCTCATAATTGAGCAAATGTTATATTGGCTGTGTGATTTTTATTACCATACATTGGGGCGTCAGGCTCGTCATATTCAACTTGCTAGAAATACAATGGAGATACATTTTCATTGTCATTTTCATTACGGGATTCTTCATCAAATTGGAAATTTTCTTCTTCATCAATACTGGCCGATGAAAATAGTATATAGTGGGATTAATATTATATAATATACATAAATATATATATACATATATATATATGTATATATAGACATATATTTATAAATATTACCTCTACAGGCTCGTTTTCGAGGTGGGAAGACATCTTCTTCAATACCTAAAGTTTATACCCTTCAGTAAATACATACAGTAATACTTTCAAAGTATAATTTACACGAAATTTTTTTTTCTGTTAATTCAGATGTTTTGTGCCAGTGTTTCTAATGTACACATACAGAGCAAACCATTAAATTTCATGCAATGAACAAAGAACAGATCTTACGTAAATATAGATTAAATACATCTTATAATAATCGTAAATAGATATTACTTCTGCATTCAAATTACTTCTTGGATGTACTCTTTGTTCTTAAAAATTGTTTGATGCAAGAAAATATTTATAGAAACAAAAGAAACAAGTTTTAAGGTAGTAGCAGGTTTACATGCTTCTATACCAAAGGTACATTTATGACACTTGCCGGATTCATTTATTTCTGGAATTTCATGGCTTTTCTGCTCTGAAACTTGAACAACCTCCACTAAAAATGTAGTTAGAATAAGTATCTTTTATAACTTTATTGCGGCAATATAATCAAAAAGTGACCAGAATAATTTTCTGTAATTATTTTCGTCCAAAATAAATGTTACCCTAAGCATACCTGGATTTGCAACACCAGCTGAGACATTGCCAACCATATCTACTAACAAAATATTTTAAAAAAGTATACTTTCAAACATAAAAAATATTAATATTTTACAATGTGTACTGACGCAAAAATGCTACCTTTATTCGATTTTTCTCTTTTTTTTTTAAATCCTCTCCCTTTGTCGATTTAATTGCCTTGCAGCGGGATCAATCAGTACATCTTCATCAAAGTCTACGTCATCCTCTGCAAAGAAACAACAAATATAAGCATACAGTTTTTTGAGTGATAATAAATACATCAACTGTTGATGCATCACCAATTTTTCTTCAACGAGGTAAGATAGAGAAGTGTCGGTTATTCGTTATACTATGTTCTTCATCATCTTCTTTTTCTTCTGTATCCTCCTCTTGCTCATCGCGTTCTTCCTCTCCGCTATCATCTTCTCCCTTTCCCTCTTTTCCCTCTTCTTCTTTGTCTTCATACTCTTCTATAATTTTTTCTTCATCTGTAGTTTCTAACGCATTTTCTTGTTGATCTTTTTCCGATTTTATGTCATTCATATCAGAAATCTGTTTTTTCTTAGTCAAAGTCGTTCTCACACTTTTATGCAGTTCATCTCGAAGTTTATGCGAAATATCACCTTTCAAATTAGCAATGGCTTCTAAGAAATCTATTATTTCAAATTCGTTCGTAAACATTAGCTTATCCCATGCTTAGACAAGAATGAAGTAACTCTAATGAAATTTTAAAATAGCATTTCTTACAAAATAATCTGTTTGGTCCGTCAGATAGATAATCAAAAAATATTAGACACGAATATTTTCTTTTTTCTCGTTAACAAAAAATTACGGAGATGGAGCACATGAAAGATCAGGAGTGGGAGGTGATGACGTCAGAAAGGCATACAATTCATGCACGATTTTTTGTCTTTCTGATGTCATCACCTCCCACTCCTGATCTTTGATGTGCTATATCTCCGTCATTTTTTGTTTACGAGAAAAAAGAAAAAATACGTGTCTAATATTTTTCGATAATCTATCTGACGGACCAAATAGATTTTTTCATGATGAATGCTAATTTTAATCTACAATGATTTAAAATGTTGTTACCTTCTTGAATTTTCAATTTTTTGTACTGTGTCTCATATCAAGGTAATCTACTGGATTTGCACAAGTTCAAGCACTGCTCAATCTGATTTTGAGACTTAGTTATTATTTTTTTAAGGTTTACTAGAAATATTTTAAATTAAATGATGATTAAAATGAATTTATCATAAAAAAAAATTTGGAGTAAAGAATAGACGGTAAAATAGGTGTATTTTTGGATTTAAATTTTGGCGCTTGCAGCGACTTTGGAGTATATCAATAGATTAATTTATTTTACAAAATATGCATATTTTTATGTTTGAAAATAACCATGGAAACCCAAACAATTTTGTTTGAACATAAAGAACAAGATAGACACTTACACAAAACATTACATGGTCTTGGATGATCACCAACATCATGGTTCAATTGGCTGTTGAAACTTTTACTAAAATTATTAGTCCTCTGAGACAATCCGAATACACTATAACCATCTGGGGTCGTCTTACGAATCCATTGTTTTTGATAATACTCAAAAGATGTTATCTTGTTGAAATGTTGTTTATATTTATCTGGCATTGAAGTATGTATAAGTTCTAATCCTTCCTTTATTTTACTCGGAGGCAAGAAAGCCAGAGCTAGAGTACGCCGAACCCACATGCGCATTCCCTAATCATTTTTTATAACGCTTGTTAATTTCTTTAAATATTTAAAAACCGCCTGGAAATCAATTATAAAAATTAGTCTAGAGTTACGACTAAATTCGTTTTTCTGCGACAGCAAGTGTAAGTTAAGGTTGCAAATTCGTACAGCTTATAATAGTAAAGATTACTCTATCATGATGAAACAAACATCCGGCCAACTGCTCATTTTCAGGAAAACATTCATGTAAGGCTCCTCTCATTGCACATTCGAAATCGCACATGATTAATTCCAAATCAGAAAAGGGGAAAATTTTCAAAATTTCTTCGAATACTGCTTTGTAAGCTACTTTCGTTTTCCTGGTCATAGTAAAAAAGAACATGGGAGCTGCCTGTAAATATTTATTGTAAAAAAATATAGTCACATTTTTTTTAAAATCCTACATTAAAACAGAAATGGCTCAGAGAGCGCAGCCATATTGGATTAGTGCGCAGCCATATTAAGAACTCGTTTAGAATGCATGTCATTGACTGTTTAGAGAACAGCAGCCAAATTAGAAATTACTTCAAAAAGTACTAGAATGCTGTCTACAGCTTATTAACAATAAAACCCGAAATGCGAATGTACAGTAAGTAATTTAAATGCGTCGCAATTATAAAACAATTGGTTCTTCTTTGGTTTCCTGATTTTTTATCAAACTAAAAAGTAAATAAATATGAATATAAATCTCGTCCATGTGACTATTATGAGTAACAAAATTAAAAAGACCGATGCCAATTTATTGGCACAAAGCTTCCTTACTCACATGTTCTTCTTCTTTTGTACACACATCCACATACATTTTCTTTTTTAATAAATTCAACAACGTCATTATTTTAGAAATTTACTCTCCAAGATCATCTACCACAAGAAATTTTGAAACAACCCTCACTGCCGCAAGAATCCATACTATCAGAAGAAATTGATTTTCCAAAATCGATCAAAACAAAATAAAAATTTTTAGGAGACTTTCTGTCAATAAATACTGCAAAAAAACGTTTATTAGAAAAAAAAATGACTAAAAAAAACGATTTTCCGAAACCGATAAAATAAAAATAAAAAGAAACAAATCGATGAAATTGAAAATTTTTTTCTCAGCAATGATAGGTACCCAAAAACAAAAAAAATTTTACGGAATATCTATCGAAAAGTATCCTAAAACGACAAAAATCTGTCAAAGCAATCCTTAAAACGTGTTTTTGTACATAATTTATCAAACCTTTAAAGTTCATATGTTAAAATATCCAAAAACAACGATAAATATCTTTAAAATCTATTTTTTTTAAATCGAATTTCAAAAATCATGAAAATTGTTCAAAGAAATCCTCAGATATGACTGATTATATAAGTGCCCTATTTATACCCACGCACACCTACCTTCTAGTTTTCTAAATTTTAACTTAATACGTTTTTTTGCGTAAAATTAAATGATTTTTTAGAACTCCTATCGTAAAACATCCTAATAGTAGATTTCGTACCATAGGCGGAAAAGACAAAAAGTTACGCCCGAAGGGCGGGGTTTATGTATGTTTTCCTACCATGGGCACTTTTGCAACCCTGGTACACTCTCGGTAGGAAAAATAGTATTTGAAACTCGTGCGTAAATATAAGCCTTTCCGAACTCGTACGAAATATACTATTCTCCACTCATGTGCATCCGACCAGGGCGGTCCCTACAGTACATCGGACGTTGCTTCGCAAGTGCCCTCGGGCCCAGCGACTGCCCTGGGAGATGCACATTTGTGAAGAAAACTACCATTTCTGACCATGGGCGCAAAGTCTTTGCGCCCTCGGGCTGCACTTCGGGCCTTTGGATCACTTTGCGCCCACGGGCGGGAAAGTACTTTCCAGCCCTAGGGCGCAAATTGATTAGCGGGCCCAAAGTGTGCCCACGGGCGCAAAGTTCGACTTTGCACTCTCGAAAAGAAAAACGTCGCTCGCACCTCGGGCACAAACATACAAAAATCCCGCCCTTTGGGCGTGATTTTTTTACTTAGCGCCCATGGTACGAAATGTACTATTGTCTTCCTTGTGGGCGCAAAGTGAGAGCGCAAAGTACTTTCAGTATCTGTGTGAAATCACATTTCGAAAAAACATTTTATGAACACGTTTTATGAAGTTTAGAATCAAAATACATCATTTTTGGAAAATGTCCGTCTCTCTCTGTGTGTGCGTGTGTGTGTGTGTATGCGTGTGTATGTGTGTGTGTGTGTGGTTTTTGCTGTATATTTTTTTTTATTTTTATTTTATCTTTTTTTTTAATCGATTTTTTTTTGAAAAGTTGATTTTTAAGCTATTTATTAATAATTAAGGATATTTGATGATAGACATTTTAAAAGATCATTGAATTTTGCACAAAAAATGTATGTATATGAAAAAAAAAATTTAGTAGCTGGGTGTGCGTAGGTTCATATAGAGAATGTATATAATTTGTCATATCTCAGAATTTCTTTGGCCGGCGTTGATCCAATAAGGCCTTTTTTCTGAATTCCTATCACCGCTGAAGAAAAATTTGAGTTTGCCTGCATTTTTTTTTTCATTTTTGTTTTTTCGATTTTTAAAAATCGATTTTTTCGGAAAAGGTGATTTTTAAGTTTGTTATTGTTATTTTAGGATATTTTACAATAAGAATCCTGAAAGATTATTAAATTTTACACGGAAAAACGTAATTAGTTAACATTAAAAAAATTTAGTAACATTGTGTGCGTGGGTCTAAATAGGGAAAGTATATAATCAGTCATATCTCAGAATTAATTTGGCCGTTTGCAATGATGCCGGGCTTTTTTGTTTGTTTTTGGATATAAACTACTTCTCGAAAAAAAAAATTTTATACTAATTTTTATTTTTATTTTGATTTTCATCATTTTTGAAACTCGATTTTTTCGAAAAAATAGATTTCACATGTATTTATCGTCGTTTTGCGATATTATACAATAAAAATTCTTAAAGATCATTTAATTATATACAAAAAAACGAATTAAGATGGGATTAAAAAATATCCAGTTAGTTGGGTGTGCGTAAGTGGAAATGAGGAATGTATGTAATTAGTCATATCTCAGTATTTCTTTGACAGATAGGATATTGTACGATAAATGTTGTGCAAGTTTTTTTGTTTTTGGATACCCATCATTGCTGGAAAAAATTTTCTATTTCATCGACTCTTTTTTTATTTATTTTGATCTTATCGATTTCAGACAAACATTTTTCTTTTTAGTGATTTTTTCGCGTTCTTTTAAAATATTTTTTAGTACAAAATTTTGAAGATCATTAAAGTTTCTAAAAATTTTCATTTTTATTCGATCGATTTTTAAAATTCAATTTTTTTTAAATATGCATTTTTTGCAAGTAAGCATTGTTTTCAGAATATTTTGTGGTCAAAGATCTCAAAGATAAAATTCCTTAAATAATAGCGTTTTTGAATTTAGAAAAAATAATTGATGAGTGTGTTTGTAACAGAGGAGAAGAACATGAGAATGAGGAAGCTTTGTGCCAATAAATTGGCAGCGGTTATTATATTTATTTTTGTACCTTTTGAAAACATATTGGAACATTATTCAAAAAATAAATATTTTTATCTGTCTCATAGTCTCAACTCTCCTACATCATACAAAGAGGAATAGTGTTAGCAGAGTATTCAAAATTTGAATTTTACATGGTGTGGTGGTGCGTTCGTGCATAGCGTCCATATCATCGATAAATCAATAAACAGTCAAATTCTCCATTACATATCTTAATAAAATTCATGCTAACCCCTACATTTTTAAGTGTGAGGAGAAATCACATGGTCTTAGCTGTAAATCTGGTATTTTTATTTTATTATCGTGAGAGTTCTTACTGTTATATTTTTTTAGTGTCGGTAAGAGTCCATTAACTTTCCATTCTCGATCGGCCTGTAAGTACAATTTTCGCATTGCGTTTTCGACAAATTTTCAACGCTAATCGGGTCTGATATTTTGAGGGTAGGTCCATAAGGACTTTAATAACCTCTTCAATAACAATCTCTTAAAATTTCATCCAGTTCTTGAGACTTTTTCTTTTACTGGCGAACCACCTTAATTTCGTTTCGCAAGAATCGATGAATTTTATAACTTTATCTAATAAGCTAAGTCCTAATTTTGTCACGGCTAATCATGTATTGTTACAAGTATTACACAGATTGGTGTATATGCTAAATAAAGTGATATGAATTACTTACATGACCAGCTTTTAATCCCAAGATAATAGGCAGCTGGCAAACTTTTGGTATTCTTGGCTTTGCATCGAAAGTTCCATCGATATTAATTTGTTTTACGCCCGCAAAATATTTTGAAATGTACTCTTTATCATAAAAAATTACGTCCGTAAAACCACTTGCATCTGTTACTGACGTGGCAGTCAGTTCAGAGTCTTTACCCACTAATATATTATCGTATTTTTTATCTGAGAATTGCTTCGAAAATTCATCGATTGATTTCGGGCACTTAGGGAAATTTTCAGATCTCCAGCGTCTCATTGTAGGTCTAAGAGAATTTAGAGAAATTTTTTTCGCGGCATCTGAAAACCTGAAATTATAATTAAATTGAAAGTGGAGGCTCCTTGTTATTTATTTCAGAATGAGTGTGCAATGGTTTCAATGGCTAGAACATGGAGTATTAAAACTTTGGTAAAATAACCTATGTATATACACAACTTTTACACAATTTTAGTTATTTACGTAACAATCGCGGAAAAGACGGTTTCCCGCACTTGTTTCTCACAAGTGATGATTGACGAGCACGAGTGACCGGAGTTACCGTGCATCGGCCAGGAGTGAAAGTCAATCACACGAGTGTAAGAATCTTCTCGCACGAGTCGTGTTCCAAATTTTTCGCAATGTGTGTGGAGAAAATAGATTGATTGTTAAAATAAGTAAAAAAAAAACAATATTTAGTTTTCTTAGTGTTGCGTACACTTTGTAATATAAGTACTTACACACACGCAAGCGTATACACCCTATTATGCAGTAATAATATTGATATATCTGAAGATCAATTGGTTTAATTATTTTACAACTACTGTTGGAAATTTTAAGGATTACAGAATAAACTTGAGTAAAAAGGCTATGCGGGATCAAGGGGCAGCAGTCCCTGATGAAAGTGCAGTGGGCAAAGCATGACAAAAATTGTGAATCCAGCTTATAAAATAAGACAATACTATACTTCTAACATTTGTTGCACGTATGTTCCATACACTGTACAGCAT
This sequence comes from Copidosoma aretas, assembly GCA_030522625.1. Taxonomy (NCBI): domain Eukaryota; kingdom Metazoa; phylum Arthropoda; class Insecta; order Hymenoptera; family Encyrtidae; genus Copidosoma; species Copidosoma aretas. The sequence goes on from JAPYYV010004927.1 coordinate 11,765, forward strand.
AAATTTTTGCCGCACACACTCGTTCAACACAAAAACAGAGCGGAAAACGGCTATTTGGCACACTCTATTGCGAAAAACGGTATATAACTCGCTATGACGATAAAATAACTAGTTTTCTTGTATTTTTTTACAGTTATTAGTAAATAAATATATAGAAGAATTGTTTAGATTGCCGTACCTTTCGCAGGCATCCTTGTACAATTTATTCAAATCCCAGTACGTATACAGCAACTGCTCACGTATGTAAGACCGCATTTTATTGGATTCTTCTCAATCATCTCGTAAGGCTCCTTTTGCAAGTATAATTGTTCATCTGTGTCTAGCAGGACAGCTGTGGCGTGACAGTCCTTCGTACTACAGCGGTAGTAACTACTTAATTAAAATCAAATATTTACATGTAAGTATCCTCCATTAAAAAAAAAAGTTACTCTTGCCTTTTATCTTTTTTCGGATATCCAGTAAATTAAGTAAGTGTAATGATTAGGTATTATATCAATACTTACGTTACAACACCGTGTGTCTTATCAAAATGAAAAGTTCTGCCATCTTGTCGTCTGTTTTCAATAGGTCTAATTCTTTTTTTTTTTGTTGGAATTGGAATAGATTGAGGGTCAGAAGTTTCAGGACTGGAATTGTTTAAAGAATCATCCATTTTTCAGGAATACTTTACACGTCTGAAAATTCAAGTGTTGAAAACAAATTTAATTAGAAATGTAAAAAGTATTTCATTGCATGAAAAAAACGGTACATACTATAATAGTATTATATCATTAAAAAAATGTCTATAACTTTTCTATATTTCAATAAAAATTACTCCATTTGCAAAATTATTTTCTTTTATGCCCAAAATACGTGAAGGAATAATAAAATTCTATTTTCGCTCCTAGTTATGATTAAAAAACTATTATAAGATTTGTCAATTGCTAAAAATTTAAAAATTTAGGCTTTTTTAACCAAACATGGTAATTTTTGCTCTTGATTTTTGATTGAAATGTTTGGGTCGTTACTATGGCTGAGCATGTAATTCAATGATGTTACGAAAACTAAACATGACTCTTTTTATGATGCCACCAGTATGTACATATTTTTGATGTACATGAAGTTTCAAACGTTGGAGCTTAATTAATGCAACCTACGCATCTCAATAATTTTTTTTTTTTTTTTTCAAATGGAAGATAAGAATTACTATCTCTACACGTATTCTTAGGAAAAAATACATGATAAGAATTCACATGTATTTTCAATACACCATATACGTGAATTATCAATGTAATGACTTACAATTCATTACTTTCTGGTAATAAAACAATAAAAGTTAACAACTAAAAATACTTTTGTATTACTTATAGGTAATGAAAAGTTACGCTTGTTAGAGAAATAAAATACTCCAGTAACCTGATCTAAAATTTTTATGTACAACTGATTTCGTATAATGTACAAAAAATGATACTGTTCTTCTGATAAAAGATTGATTGTCACGTGACTGAAGCCTTTTTTATTCGTTGTGCGTTCGGTCAAGACTGGTTATAAGACGTTAATTTTGAAAATAAGAGTTAAAAAACGTAATTTAGCTACTGATATTGACCCAAAACTTTGTTAACTACATAACTTATACATTACCCACGTGCTGTAGCAATATAAGACTTCGGAAACCTAACCTTTAATTATTTTTGCATGATTAACTTGGCATAATTTGCTGAAAATTCTGCTGTTATTTTTATAAAAATCGGTTAGTCACTGTACACTGAGAGAAGGAATCTTTAGAGCAAAGACGGATTCTTAACTGTTAAGAAATATGGTATTGAGTATAAGAATGTTCCTTAATAGTTATGGCAGCGCCTTTATTATAATGAGTTACTTCTACCAGTGTATATTGATCGAAAACTGAAGTAACTGTGTAACTTATACATAATTACACCTGCTGTAGCAATATTAGACTCCAATATTTCACTTATTATTCTTATGTACGATTGTCTTCGCAAAATTCACGAAAAATCCTCCTTTTTTCACTTCCAAGTTTAAGGTTAGATTTCCAAAGTCTAATATTGCTAAAGCAGGTGTAGTTGCGTACAAGTCATATATTAAATGTAGTTTTGGACCACTGTAAGTGCCTAACCGAATTTATAACAAAAAAAGTAGGATTTTCGTAAATTTTGCCAAGACGTTCGTAAACATTTGGCTGGGTATCATCTCAGTCAAAAATTTATAGCTATAAATATTTTTATAGCTATAATGACCTATAATTATAGCTATAATCACCTGTAAATACAGGTGATTATAGCTATAAAAATAATTATAGCTATAAATTTTTGACTAAGATGTATTGGTTAATGAGAAAGTACCCATTTCCTATATTTAATTTTTTAATGATATACAAAGGATAGAGAGTAGGTCGTTGGTCGTTTATACTACACATACTTGTGAGTGCTGCATATACACTGATACTTGGAGTTTATTTATTGTATTATTGTATTGATATCATACGTTGATCCGAGTAATTCCGTCGATGTTTTATAAAATTGAATTTAGGAAAATGTCTGAAAAATGAAGCAGTTTAAATAATATAAAATATGTTTTCGGGCATCAAAACTGCTTCTACGCGCGCACGCGCGCGCGCGCGTGTGTATGTATGTGTATGTGTATGTGTGTGTGTGTGTGTGTGTGTGTGTGTGTGCGCGTGTGCGTGTGCGTGTGTGGGTTATACCCATATACTCATCATAAATGTTTTAATTATTATTACACATTTACCTGGGTATTCAATGTAAATGGAAGAAAACCCGTCGTTTTCCTCGAGTTTGAATTTGGAAAGTTATATAAAAATGGAGGCTATGTGTTTGGTCGTCCAAACTGGAGATACTCGTGTGTGAGACGTACACAGTAATGCGTAATATTTAATTATGAATCACTTGAATCAGTACCTGCATATGTTCATTGAGAAAAAATTGTCGATTTCTTTACATTTTGTAGTTCTACGAGGCTATACAAAGTGAGATTACTTTACCGAGCATAATTCTCACTTATGGGGCCAAGCTAGATTTAAAACTGGGTAGTAACTATGTACTTACCCTTAAATTAGTATCTATACATTTCATAATAGGCCGTTTTCACCAATCGACGCTATTTTTATGTGTACTTTGTAAGAGGTTTACAATTTTAATACTGTTTTGTAGGCCTAGCATTGTTTCAGAACCTTTGAAATATCATCTCCAGGGATTTCATTTTAATGTACAGATTCGAATAACATCAGAAACACTTCGTCAATCAAAAAATTATACGTACAAAAGTTGTTGGGTTTGGAGGGGACCATCTGACTATGTGGTACGGTACTCGGTTCGGGGCGGCGGTTGGCCCCTACGCAAGGGCTGCCGAACTGTTTGTGGTATGGGGTGGCTAAATTGATAAGAGCCGGGGTGTCGGCTCGGAACCGAGGGGGGTTAATCGAGGTGGAGCTGGGGAAATCCTCTCTGTCGCTGGAGTGTGGAGAGGCTACAGAGGATGAGTCCTCGTCGGCAGTCTCCTTTGAGAGGGTGAGTAGCGAGAGATAGGTGTAGTAGGCGTCCCTGGCTTTACTGCAGGGCGAGACTTCGGGCCATATGTTGTCTCCGGTCTGGTCTGGAGGTGACTCATTACTAGATACGGAAGGATCCAGCCTGCTGGTTTGAGAGTAGTGGTCGAGGTTGGAGCCCGACCGTAGTTTGACTCGGTTTGGTTGCTTGTGCTGTTACCCATTACCAAATTATCCTGCAGACTTACCTGCAGACTTATCTGCAGACTTTCCTGCAGACATCCTGCAGACTCTCCTGCATGTATATTTCTCCCAAATCCTGCAGACTGAGCTGCAGCTATTTCTGCAGACTCCTCTGCAGACTCCCTTGCAGACTGGGCTGTCTCAAATTTTCAAGAAGAAAAGAAGTGTCTAGATCAAATTTATTGATGGTTCATCAGCCCAATTGAAAGTTATCATCCGGATGATAACACCAAAACTGGGGAGTTAAAGTGTTTTTGAACAACTTTTTGAAAATAAATTTTTTTTTCTAATTTGCAGTTTTTTAAAAATTGTACAAAAACACTTTAACTCCCCAGTTTTGGAGTTATCATCCAGATGATAACACCTAAATAGGCTGATAATCCATCAATAAATTTGATTTGGACACTACTTTTCTTCTTGAAAATTTGAGACAGCCCAGTCTGCAGGGGAGTCTGCAGGGGAGTCTGCAGGAATAGCTGCAGCTCAGTCTGCAGGATTGGAGTCTGCAGGGGAGTCTGCAGGAATAGCTGCAGCTCAGTCTGCAGGATTTGGGAGCAATATACATGCAGGAGAGTCTGCAGGATATCTGCAGGGAGTTCTGCAGGAAAGTCTGCAGATAAGTCTGCAGGTAAGTCTGCAGGATAACTTGGTAAGGGACGAGTAGCTGTGGACGGAAGATCGAGTCGGCTGGGTCCGAAGGAGCGAGCGAGCGAGTCTAATCTAATTTCCATACTAAAATCATCGAACAGGGGGGGGGGGCTTGAACCCCCCCCCCCCCCCCCCCGGGGGGCCCCCGGGCCCCCGGGCCCCACCAATATTTTTTTTACAGGGGGCCCCCATTATTTTTTAAACGGGATCCCCTACTTGTATTGCAGAATCAGATTCTTCTCAGAATTGAAACAACAATTGTCTTATAAATTTGTCATAAAATGCTTCGTTTTTGAGCATGAAAGGAGTAAAGTCTCCCTTATTGTATCATTCTGCATTATTTTGCATTACTGACAAAAATAGATTATTTTTTTATTAAAAAACAACTAGGAAAAATTTTGAATAAAATTTTTTTCTTGACACTTTGCGTAGACTACGTCGAAGTTTTTTAAAATTTGTCGTTTACCACGTTTAAACGGCTTCATAGTATTCTACGCAAAATTTTATGAAAATAATGTTTATCGGTATTTTCACATTTGATGCAAAGTTTTGGACTGAAAAGCTTATAAAATTCCATAAATATTGGAAAATTATTCAAAAAAACGAAATTTACTAATTTTTTGCTGAAAAACTAAGCATTCTATGACAAATTTATGAGTTAATTTATTTTTTAGTTTTGCGTAGAATCTGATTATGCGATAAAAATCAGTGGTTCCCGTTAAAAAAAAATAATAGAGTAGGGCTCAACCAAGGTCCCAAACCGGGTGCCGGACGATATAGTCAGGTGGCCTCCTCCAACAACTTTTGTACAAATCATTTCTTGGTCGCTGGGGTGTTTCTCAAGTTATTTAGATCTAAATATTAAAACGGGATACCCTGTATAATACTTTGTAATTATTTAAAAGAAAAATATTTTTTTGGATTTTGGTTGGTTATTCACGTTTGATACTTCATACACATTGAAATGTTTCGAACTTACACCCTAAACAACCGTGTTCAGAATGTTAAAACACAAAGATAATAATCTACAAACTGATAAAAATTTATGTATATTTTGCGATTTGCGCGGAATCATGATTGAGTTTGGAAAATTTACTATTTTCTATGATTTTGCTCTTTCTTGTTTTTTTCTGCAATATATAAGCATCTCAGAAAAAACTTGTAGGAGACATTTTTTATTAGAAATTAGCTATGTATTGGTCAACATATTTTTTTTCTGTAAACAACTTAAAAATTGTTCAAATTTGTTTAAGTCAACTCTATATCACAATTAACGGTGTACTTTTCTGGAGTCACATTGAATGAAATTGTGTTCAAGTCAAAATAAGTAGATTAAGCTTTGGTGCTGCTGTGGACATATAATGAGTGATGTATAGTGTCAAGCTCAGCCCAGAGGGCGCCAGGGCCACTGGGTCAGCGCTCTCAGAAGTGATAGAATTACGGTCAGCTTACCATAAGAAAACAATTTTAGCAGGGTGATTTGACGGTAATTCTATCACTTTTAGGGACCCCTGCACTGGGCCCTGATTTATAGATGTATTAGTGTGTCCGTATGAGTGTGTATGCTATATGTCGGTAACATCGGTCATCGAGTTTATCGACAGTATCGACACTGTAATTGACTGTATCGATAGTGTCGACGTAGACATACTCGCAGTTTTATTCACGCATACACTAATACAGCCATAAATCGGGACAGGATGGCCCTGACGCCCTCTGGGCTAAGCTTGACATCATACATCCCTCATTTGGTACAAAGGACTAACCCGCCTTCCCCCTTCTCTCTGACGGTGCTGCCCTTATCTGGGGCTAGTTTATGTGGGATAGCGGCCAAAAATGTTTTTTTTTTTGTAACGGCAGCTAAAAACAAATTATCTCTTACTATTAAGAACACCCAGTGAACGACTCGGCAGAACTTCCGTAAAAATGATAAATTCTATGTTAATTAAAAATAAGATATTTGACAACAAACAACACTTACTCTGTCACTTTACATGATATTTTGTACATAAAAATATGTATTACCTTCAACAACAATTAAAGGTTAATAAAATCATCGATACGTAACATTATGCGGATTAATACACCAGCCATCTGATGTATAACTCATGGCTTGAAGAAAAGTTCACTTTGTAAATCTTTTTAATTTATGTTTTCATGCAAATAATATAGTCAGCGCTAAATGTTTTGATATACGTGTATGCATTGCCCGTCAATCTGACACAAAGTCGAAGTGCACTATCGTTGTTTCGCCCCCCCCCCCCCCTCCCCCCACATGCACGGCAGTCAGCTTTTCGGCCGAACGTTTCTGTGCAGCAGCTATTATGCACATTTTCTGAGCGGGCGAGCCATGAACCACGAGTGTTATCATTGTACTCGGACAATCCAATGGTATCTATAATAAGCGATTGTATATCTGCATGTTTTCACTCAAACAAGCCGTAAATTTTTGCTTTGCACGTCATTAGATTATCATGTTTTTCGTAAATATGAATAAATATGGTATGAGTATGTACCGTGCTTTTCATAAAGTATTGATATTAAAGCATGCCTTAGCGAGTGCCTTAGGCATCATTTATTGTGACGCTGCTAGCTGCAGTTCCACTATACTAATAACATAGGCGAGTACCGCGCGAGTTACAGCTAGCAGCGTCATCGTAAATGATCTCTCATACAAACAATCAAAGCAGAAATGAAGAATATACCTCTTTATGTGTATCGAAAACACCAATCTAGATATGACGACAAGCCTTATACAGAAATTCTCAGTGCAGAATTCCAAAAATTGTACATTGATCTTTAAGAGCCAGCACTGTTCACTTTTCTAGAAATATGCATTTTGCACAATGCCTTCCGCGTTCGTAGAACCGTATACGAAATAATACTCGACCGTACAATACCCACGTTGTCTATTAATCAGTCGAACACACACTTCATTAATTTGATGAAATTCAAGTAAATTCACTAACATACCAAATGTAAAGTTCTTTAAGGACAAATAAGGTATGGCTTAACACAAAAAAAACCACGAGTGTCTCGGGCAGGATCATTCGAGATGTACGTGTTCCGCACTTGTACTGGTCTCGTGGCTTCCAGACACAATTATTACATCTTAGTGATGCACTTCATCTCAAGTTCGATAATACTTACGGCACAACACGAAACTCACAAGACACAAGAATTTTGTTCACCATAACGAGTCTGCGGGGCACGGTACTTTCTAGAATGTTCTAGATCGATATATAGATAATGGGTGTATGTGCACCTCAGCGTCAGTAAAATAACTGATCGCGAAACACTGCCAATCAGTGAGTAGCCGAACAAACAAGTCGCGCAAGGGTAACGGAGGGGATATTACGGAAGCCCGGTCACGACCTCTGCAGGCATGCTGGCAAGTGTGCAAGCAGACGTGCAGGCGTGCGAGTTGACGTACGCCTATATGTGATTTGCGATTTGTTATAAGGTAAACAAAACAGTTGAAGTTTGTTATAATTCACGAATAAATCTGTGTACGATATTAATATTGAAATAATTTTTAATGTATACTTGTTTTAAAATTTATGAACCTAATTAGAGTTAACAATTGTGCTATGTGAATGTTACAGAAACAGATTTCATCATTCAGGACAACTAGGTTTTCCAGCAAACATTTGTCAACTTCATCAACCAATTTTGAGGAGATTATTGTGAATGGCTGTTTTGACACAAGGTACTCTCAATACTTTTAAAACAAAAAACGGTATATTTGAATATACTATTGCTTATTGTACATTATTATGTTTCTAATTAAAGTACGTAGTCAAGCGAACAGTTGGGGACGAAGGTCTTAAGAAATAATTCAAGACGAATTAAAACTTAAAATTCATTAATGAAGCAACGTTTCGCTGGCTTGGTGTGCCAGCCTCATCAGGCTAAAAATTGCAATCTTCTAGTTACACACTGAATGTCAATAAAAAGCGTAACGATTAAGAAAGGAAAAAACACGTTATACAATATAATTGAAGCGATGAGTACCTTCTTATAAAAACGTTATATCCCTACGACGGTATTTGACTAACAGTCAAATGATATACCGTTTTTATAAAACGGTACTTATCACTTCAATTATTTTGTACAACGTGTTTTTTCCTTTCTTAATCGTTACGCTTTTTATTGACATTCAGTGTGTAACTATAAGATTGTAATTTTTTGCCTGATGAGGCTGGCACACCAAGCCAGCAAAACGTTGCTTCATTAAAGAATTTTAAGTTTTAATTCGTCTCGAATTATTTCTTAAGACCTTCGTCCCCAACTGTTCGCTACTGTTCGCTTGACTACGTACTTTAATTAGTAATATCATGGAGGATACTACATCTCAATGTAACATTATTATGTCTGTTTTGCGTGCAGTGATGACGACGTAAATACTCCGTGGAAGTGACTCACAGTAATGAGAAATCAATTAATCAAGCAGTTCTTTGATGAGCATTACAGTTATGAAGAGATTAGAAATCTTATAATGAAGATTGGATACAAGATTTCTTACCGACACCTTCAACGAATTATTAGAGAATTAGGGTTACGTAGGAAACTCTGTGAAGATGATTGTAATGATGCTGTGGGTACGATTCATAAAGAATTAGAAGGAAGTGGTCGGTGTTTGGGTTACAAAGCTATGTGGAGCAGATTGAAACATGAGTACGGTCTAAAAGTGTGTAGAGAGACTGTTTACCGAGCTTTACGTATTATGGACCCCAAAGGAGTCGATGATCGATCAAAGTGCAAATTGAAGCGACGTGAATATTGTGTCCCAGGGCCAAATTTCCTGTGGCACTTGGATGGCTTTGATAAGCTGAAACCCTTTGGATTTTCCATCCATGGATGTATCGATGGCTTCTCCCGTAAAATTATATGGTTATCAGTGGCTGAAACAAATAAAAAACCCGAGGTTATTTGTTACTTTTATCTTCGAGCTGTCAGAAATTTCAAGCTGGTGCCAAGGCTTATTCGATCGGACAAGGGCACCAAAAACAGTATAATCGAAGTGGTTCAGCACGTACTTCGCTCCAGCCATACAGATGAACATGCAGGGGTCCATAGTTTCATCAAGGGAAAAAGCACCTCAAATCAAAGGATTGAAAGCACCTGGCGTTGAGTGAGGCAACATTCCATGGATTTTCGGATAGATCTATTCAAGGATATGAGAGCTATAGGACATTTCGACAATTCTAATCCTATGCATGTTGAATGTATTAGATATTGTTTTGGTTCTTTAATAAAAAATGACTTGGATCGAACAAGGGAAGAGTGGAATCATCATACCATAAGGAAACAAAAAGGAACCAAAACTTTGTTTGGGAAACCTAATTATTTTTCATCATACCCTGACGGGAAGTTCGCATTCCCGTCCTGATTTGAGGCTGGGAATTCATACATTCCCAACCAAGTCGGAAATCTGTTTTACTGCGCACTAATATACTGCGCAGCTCTCTCCTAGTTTCTTTCTTATAAATCTTACATCGGCCGCTCATATGTATAGCTATAATCAGTGGTACTATGTAGTGGTACTGTACGGCTGACAGAAAACAAAACATGGCATAACCTTAAAACGTAAAATATGTGCGGTGTGTGGATATGCAGGGCTTCAGATAAATGAATAAATTGTTTCGAGACGTGCACAGTGAATTATTAAAAATAATTAAATACTTATAGTGTCTGTACGTGCACTCTATTCAAATGAACGAATATAGAAAAATAGCCACTGCAAAACCTTGGTAGTGTACTTTGTTTTCGATAAGTGAACGACTGTCACAGAAGCGTTGCCGCCGAATACAATACTACAGTGACGGGGAAATGGATTACGAACATAAATTTTGTGTAAAGCTGAATTATTTACGTGACTGAACGACTGTTACAGGATCGTGACTGCAGTATATAGTACAGACGCTATACAGTTGTTTCTTATCTCACTTGCTCTTTCTCCCTGTAAAGACCCTAGATATCAATACATACATAGTGTGCACAACGAACGATGGAACGATTGCTTGTTAATTTTATATTCAATTTGTTCAACAAAATACTTTTTGAGGGTCACGAACTTCCGCAGGCTATGATGAAAAATCGTATACGCCACTCGGCAGGGAAGTAGCACATCATCGTCCGCGTATTTGCCACACTCGGCTTCGCCTCGGGTGGCAATTTACACGCGGACGGGAATGTGCTACTTCCTTCCCTAGTGGCATAATATACTATATTTTATGTGCCCAGTTCTTGTGATTCAAAGGACTATGGACATGAAGTTTGTGATGAAGAAGTGAACAACGCTTGGGAAAACTTTACGCAGCTACCCTACCTGTGTTGTAGAGAGTTTTATCAGTTAGTTAGTGAATTATTCCCAAACATACAAGAAACAACCAGTGCCGTAGAAGCAATAGCTCTTTATCACAAAATTTTTCTAGAAATTTAGAAATATTGATTAACACTTAATTTTTTTACCATTCTTTACAGACGAGTACAGGTTTTGAAAAATAAATGTACTACGACTTCTACTCTATTATACAAAGTATTTTATTTACTACAATAAATAAAACAATGCTACATGTTATCTCTTTTGACGTCCAATCTGTTTTAAAATGTATTTTTTGACAATAAAATGAATAACACCGTGCTACGTCTCATTTTTTTATGTGATATATTATTCTATAATTTTTTTTAACAAGATACGTTTGTGTAGAGTAAAAAGTTGTTCTATACTCGATCTTTCAGTTAAATGTTAATACTTATGTATAGCCAGTGTACACCACCTTAGCTACTTTGTTGTGTACTTTTTATTTTTGAATTACAGTAGAGACTGACTTCGATTCTTACAATTCTTTTTTGGTACCAGCAAAGTATAACATAATGAACTACAGAACTTATGAATATTTGTATGCAAGCAACAAAACAGAATTGATATGTTATTCTACTTGAACACTTACAATCAATAAAATTTTGCTTTATCTGCTTTTTGTACATGATGATATCACTTATTTTCACTTATTTTACGTAATAATGCCACTTATACACACTTATTTCACGAAATGATATCCCTTATTTTCAATTACTTTACGGGCTTATATCACTTGTTATTACTTACTTTACAGGCTGATATCACTTGTTTACACTTATTTTACGTGCAGATAATACTTCATTTTTACTGCTGAGATCATAAAATAACAAAATATATGAGAATACATGCAAATTTGTGCTTTAAAGAAAAGCTTTGAGAACTTCCATTGCTAAAGGTTGTTTGTGACCGTAATGAGACACACAACGTCGAAAAATACCTTTCAATTTATTAGGTACTTTTGACACGTCAGGTACAGATTTTTCTTTCAATTTTTCTTTTAGTTCTTCTTCACTGCTATCATCCCAGGTTGATTCTTCTTGGAACAACTCTATCAGAGTACAGCCTATATGACCAAACGTCGCTGTGAGTCGATGCTGCATCATTTTGTAGAAAAACTTCTGGGCTCATATAGAGCAAAGTCCCAACTGGCTTATAAACTGTTGTTCGCAGAACGGTATATAACATTTTTAAGGTACTTAGGCCAAGATCGCAGATCTTTACCTGGCCTGATTGGCTGATCATAATATTCTCTGGTTTCAAATCACGATGAATGATTGGATTCTGTCTGCAGTGTAAAAATGCTATAGCTTGAGCTATTTGTTGCACAACAACAATCTTTCTTCCTTCATCGAATTGAAATTCGATTTTTAAGTCTTCATTGTAAAGAATGTCATTTAAATTTTTACCGTCAAAATACTCCGTCAAAATGTACATCTTTTTTTTTTTACAGACTCCAATCAAATAAATAAAATTACTATGTTTTAAAGTTTGCAATATCCCAATTTCTTTTTCCAAGTACTTGTTAGTACGTGAATGGAATTGCATTACTTTAATAGCTACAGTTTTGTCTTCGAAGAAGCCTTTGTACACTTAACCTTGGGAACCAGCCCCAAGCAATATATCAGAAACTTTGAACGAATGTCTTTCTATTTTACGGACACTATCTAGATCCAGAGTCATGTCAATGCAAGTGTTCGTACTAACTTTAATTTTTTTTTATTGGACATTACAACCTCTCTCACAAGAAATAGTACAAAACCACTCAGTTTCTGTATCGGTCACTGGTATATTATCAAGCCTCATGGAACGTACGCCCTTCATGTATTCAACACCATCTTTGAACTACGTATACGTTGGTTTGCAGAGACAGCATGACGCGACCGCTCCAATTCCAAACTTGTCGTTGCAAAAACCAGAAATAACATCTGCATCGTGGATCAGAATATTTTCTTCTGAGTCTTTGCATTCTGGAAAATTATAGCTTCTTTTCAGATTTTCATCTACCTCCATTTGAAAATACACAATACCATTTACCATTACTTTACAAATCTCAAATTCGTGTCTTACTGGATCAAAATCTTACAGCGCTATGTTTGACATTTCTGCGCTACCGTCACTATCATCATCAAGTTTCCAATATATTCCAAATTTATCTCTTTCAGAAATAACAGCGTGATTTTCCCACTTATATGTCATAAAGACGCAGTAGTATATGTCAACTCTATTAAATCCGGTAGTAACTATAAACAGGCGCTGTTCGTTGCTGTCCGAAGCACTATTGGTCGTTTGACAGACTTGATTAAACATCGTTCTAATACTTGAACAATCACTATTCTTAACGTCAATTGAATTGCTTTCTATCAGAATTGGTTTTGAGCTACTTTGTTTGGGAGCTGGATTGTCACTTGTGAATTTAGGTGACTGTGTGGAAGGAAAAATGGAGGGAAAAGAAACGCCAAACCAGCTCAAAGGCTCACAAGAAACTATGTTTGCATCATCACTCAACTTCTCTGAATTATCTTTTGCATTTTCAATACTTGGTATGGTAAAAAGATACAGGTTAATTCGATTTTGCGGAATTTGATAATGCTGGTAATACTCCCACAGCCCACACACGCGACCATTTGGCAATGAAAAACAATCAATTATGGTATTGTTAAAAAAACCAAGCTTTACAGTGCATTCAGCAAAAATTTCTAAAGCAATTTCATGTGTAAATAGTGGTTTACCTAGGTCTATTAAATCATCAACTAAATACTGTTTTAATGCATCTAGCTAAACTTCTTTCGTACCCCCTACGGGAAACTTTTGCATAAAGTACTTCTCTTTTGAAGAGTGTTTGTTTTTCCAGCCAATATTTATTGTTTTCATTTTGGTAAGTGCTCCAAATGCATGGCGAAGATCTTCAACCTGTGCAAATGAATACTGGGAGTCAATATTGATACATTAAAAATAGGATTTATCACGATTTATGTACGTAAAATATTACCTTTTTTTTTTGCACTGAATTCCGGTTTTCCATCAACTGTTTTTATTCCTAGAATAGCATTTTTGTCAAAAGAAATATGTTCATTTTTTTCTGGATTTATGTTCTTTTGATGGGCCTTTGCAAGATTAGCATAATAGGTACTGATCATTGGGTTTGGAATCAAATTACCGTCTTTTATCTCCAACCCTATATTTTGGTCATTGACTTTAGGACGGAAAATATTCTTTCAATGATTGTAAGCTGAGTGTTCCCTCACTATTTAAAGGTAGCTCAATACTGTCATCGCCGAAAATAATAGTAATTTCAGGCATCTAAAAAAAAAAAATAATCATTATGAAACACCGTCACCGATATACTACTTTGTATATATTCATATTATTTGACGTGCCTGGCGCTAGGAAGGTGAACATTGACTTCCCGGACACCAGGACACGTAAAATCGTACACGCACCACGTTTGGAGGTCAAGATATGCCCTAGATTTTACAATAACCGTTTATTCTCGTAAAATCTGGGACATTCATAACCTCACTCACTAGGTGCGTAATATCAGAGAATATATACTATTTCAATTCATCCAGCTGCTTAGTACTTACCACGCATTCCTCTACATAGCCGCTGTCACACATACAGTATTCAATCGACAGACTAAAAACATTAATAATATAATTAACGATTTTTTAATACCTTTTACAACTTCTCAAGCAAAGGTATATACTTCAGTAGCAGTTTTGGAGAAATTTATGTGTACATAATAGTGTGTTTTGCAGGTTATTCAGCTTGCACAGTTGCACGCATGCACGTTAACTCGCACGCCTGCACGTCTGCTTGCACACTTGCCAGCATGCCTGCAGATGTCGTGACCGGGCTTGCGTAGGATATAGCAGCTCTACTGGCCCTTATACTCACCGCCGTAGACGAGCGCCAAGCCACACGTGCCTGAGAAACCGCTGTAGATGGTCAGTAATGCCAGACACGGAGAAATAAAGTCGCGCATGCGCATCCAAGAGTTGTTCTGTTGTTCCGTTGCTGCTGTCTGCCTTGAGCCGACAGCGCGCGGCTCAAAACGGTCTCGATTTAGGTTTTGTTCCTATGTGCCCGTGGCCGATTTAGGTCCATGGAATTTTTTTTGTATTTAGTGCGTTTTGACCTCCTGAGCACGATAAACATAGGTTATTTCGTTAATTTTTCAGTAATCAATTGTTAATAACAATTGTCAATGCCAAGTAGTAAAATTCATTTTTTATGCGTGAAAAATTTTTTTAAAATTCTGTGGCTCATTTGACACAAAAAAGCTTTCTTGCAAAATTTTCGTTAACCTAATAGTATTTTAGTAAAAAATTCCTGAAGTTCGAAAAATCACGTTTTTTTACGATTTTTAACCTTTATTACTCAGCTGACACTGCAATATTTTTAACTCATCTGGGTTAAAATTTTTCCTTAAGATGTTTACTTTCAGATAAAAAAAGATACTTAAAAATCTGCAGCTTGGCTACCGCGGAATTTTTCATTGCCGCAGGGCCGGTTTTACGTCTACTATCCATGAACGCCTATACCTATGCAGAAGATGTATATAGATATATTCATAGCACACAGAGGTTTCAAAAATGGCCTAGCGTTGATCAACAATACCGTGGTTGTGAAGCGAAAAACCATTAAAAATCCTGTTTCATCTGAAAGTACACATTTTAAGGTAAAGGTTAAGACCAGGTAATTTTAAAATAATTAGGCAATAGCTGAGTAAGTAATACGTGGTTGAAAAACGTAAAAAACGAGTTTTTTCGAACTTCAGGGATTATAACTCAAAAACTAATGGCCCTACGAAAATTTTACATGAAAGCTTTTTTGTATAAAATGAGCTGCAAAATATAAACAAAATGTTTTTTAAGCAATAATAATCAATTTTACTATTTGGTTTTAAAAATTGTTATTAAAAATTGATTGCTGAAAAATGAAGGAAATCACCTATGTTTATTCTGTTAAGGAGATCAAACTGCATCGAATAAAATCAAAAATTCCATGGACCTTAATCGGCCACGGGCACATAGGAGCAAAACCTAACTAATCGTCCCGAGACTCTCAAGCTATTGAGCCTTGTCTTGATATGTGTATGAGTCATTTCACAAAAACTGCCATATTTTATACTAATTGTAGTTGTAAATTACATGTCAATTTGTATCTGTAAATGTGTATTTATGCAAGTATATATTTACGTGGGTGTAGAAAATGTAAACTGAAATATATATGCACCTTTGACTAGGCGCCCGCGCCGTCAGCCTCGAGGTTTGCTTCTACCAGATGTTTTTTTCATGGATCGATTAAGGGCTTTTAGTACATCGGCTAGGATTTCTACCTTACCGATTACCTCATTTCAATACAGTTTAATTATTTATTATAAATGCATCCATTTTTTCGTAAATTGATGAGAAGAGACACAAAGCTAATACACCAAGGCTTCAATTAAGCTAAAGTGTTTGGAATTAATTTAGAATTCAGAGAGAAAAATGATTTTTCGTAATCATAAGAGACTGCTCAGCTTCAACATCAATTCGGATAATAATTTTCTGTCTAAAGCAGTGTAAGAAATAAATTAAAATTTTCAGAGGTGCTACAAAACAAAAAAATCTATGTGCGTCTTCTCTTGTTTTGTACGTAATATTTATTTAAAAAAAAGTGATTATTTGGTTCATCAGAGGGAGTTTCAACCTTACCAACTACCTTGCTTCGATACGTTTCTAATAATTATTGATGATGTAGACATTTTTACTTGATTGTTAGCTTGAGAGTTAGTTATCAGCTTTGTGTCTCTTCTCACTATTTTGATTAAAAATGTCTACTTCATCAATAATATTAGAAACGTATGGAAGCAAGGTAGTTGGTAAAGTAGAAACTCTCTCTAATGTACTAAATAATGACTTTTTTTTAAACTCAATATTACGAAAAAAAAATTTAAGACGCACATAGATTTTTTCGTTTTGTAGCACCTGTAAAAATTTCAATTAATTTGTTACTCTGATTTTGATGAAAAATGATTTTCCGAATTAATTTCGCCTACGTTACGGAATATTGTTAGCGGGATGTGTGCAGGAATTTAGTCCTGGGAGCCTAAGGCTGAAGACACACATTGCGACGAATAGACGAATGACGAATGACGAATGCCGTAAGAGTCCGTGAGAGCGAAATAGAGGTCTATTCGTCAAGATCTTTCTCTCGCTCTCATACCGTCTTATGGCATTCGTCATTCGTCATTCGTCCATTCGTCGCTCCGTGTGTTTTCAGCCTTAGGCTACGATGACATAGAGCAGGAATAGTGCAGCACGGCATCGCAGCAGCAACATTTCGGCCTGCAAGAGCGAGTGAGAGATCCGTGCTGTCGCATTGCCGCGCACATATCGCTCGCCCTTGTGGGCTCAAATGAGTGCCGCGCGCGTCACACTGCATATTCCTGCTCCATGTGTCCACAGCCTAAGTATGCTGTAACCTTAGAACATGTACTATTCGCCTAGTACCACCCTGCATCAGCTCCACCAAGTGGTAGTCTGATCGTCCTCAAAGTGGTGATAAACACAGTGAATTATACAGGCTAACATAAACAAAAGTAGTTTTTCATTGTTTACAATAATATTATGGCTCATGTAGGTGATAGTGTGACAAAATAGTAAATGCGTGATAGTGTTTCATAAAAATAAATTTTTTTTTGGTATGCTTTTGTAAAATTTAAGTGAGAGAGATTTATTTACCAGTGCTCCAATCCATTGGCGGAGTAACAGTCGACCTCACGAATTAGAAATCGTAATAATTGTTGATAAACATACTTGTATGTATCTTGAACTTGCTGGAAACTATAAGAAGTGCGAAAATTAAATCGGCACGCTGATTTTTACAAGATTGCATATGAGGTCAAGTAAAACATAAATATTATAAAATGAAAAACTTTCTCATAAATAATAATGGAGCTAAATCTGTCCAGGAAATACTCACGTTGCCCGTGTCAATCATTAAAAAAAATTATCTGTTTTAGCATATTACTCGTATTTGCGAATTTAAAATATCAAAATTTTTAAACGGACCCAAGTTACATTAACTTCGTTTGTTCTAATTTGCTGGATTTTTAAGTGATATTATATAATACCTGACATATGCGTATGCATAGTACGTATTGTTGCTACATTGAACAAGTCAAGAAACTTCGTTGTTTATGAAAAAGTTCCTAATTTTATAATGTGTATATTTAACTTAACCTCTTATGCAATCTCGTAAAAATCAGGGTGGTGATTTAATTTTCGTATTTTTGATAGTTTCCAGGAGCCTAATTCACAAAAAATGGGCAACGCTACCAGCTTTTCTGACTGTGAGGAATGTATACCTATATATTTCGTACCAGCGCCCGTAAAGCAATTAATGTACGTCCGCTACGCGGACCGAAGCAATCGTTTTACGGCCGCTGAGGTACGAAAAATCGTGCACGCACTACGGCCGGAAGTAAAGAAGCCTCAGATCGTCCGTTTATTGTCCTTGGCTTCACCTCGGACGATCATACACGGACGATCTGAGACTTTTTTTACTTTACCGGCCTAGGTGCGTATAATAGACTATTATGAACACCGCATATTTTGGTATACATTCAACATAGTCAGCAAAGCTGCTGATCGTGCTAATATTTTATGAATCAGGCCACATCAAGTTAAAAATACATACAATAATGTTTATCAACAATTATTACTATTTCTATTTTCGGAGGTCGACTGATACTCAGCGAATGGATTAGAGCACTGGTGAATAAATGTCTCTCACCCAAATTTTACGAAAGTATGCAAAAATAAAATATTATTTTTATAAAACACTATCATACATTTACTATTTTGTCACATTATCACCTGCACGAGCTATAGTAATAATGTAAAAAATAAAATATAACTTTTTGGTTAAGTTACCCTGTACGATTGACTGTGTTTATCACCACTTGGAGGATGATCAGACTACCACTTGGTGGCGCTGATGCTGGGTGGTAAGTACTAGGCGAATTGGGAGCGAGAATGAAGTTACAGGGGAAAGTAGCGCTGACTGTCACTTTAACATGTGATCTTATATATGTTCCCCCCAGAATCCGACGGCAGCCGCTTGAACTAATTTTTTGCCACAAGATATAACATGGAGATTCTCCCGAAACGAGGGCAGCACATGTCATTCTCGCTCCCACTTGAAGAAAGTGTGACAATGTTGTACACGTAACGAGGCAGACCGAGTTGTAGGAGTAGCTGCCCAGCCGGCAAAGCTTAACTTGCAGTTATCTTAAGTGAACTATTTTCCAGTTGTCTATAAGATATTTCCAGACCGCGAAAGTTTGAGTGCTCGTATTAAGAACGGTTTTAGTCACTTTTTCAGATACCACGCGTCTCCACCACTAGTTGCGTCTCATGCCGAATACATATAATATACTCGTGCCTGGAAATTGGAGTATTTCAAAATAAGATTACAATCTGACCTTCAAAAGCCAGGAAAAGTAGGATCTGCCACATAAGTGCCGTCCAACCGGGGGTTACCCTATATGCGGGTCTCGGGCCGCAAAATAGCCCCGCCGGCGCGGGCGATGGCGTTTACGTGACGAAAACTACTATGAATAAATTTTTTTACGAGTTTCGTAAAAAGGAACGAAATTATCGAGGCTCACTGATAGAGAGAGCTTATGATATGCAAACAAAAACTCTAATTTTTCTTCTTTTGGCTGTATCTTGATCAAGCAGGTTGAAATTATTTTTTAATGAACCATTTTTGAAAAATTAGTTCAGAAGTGCAATAGGGGAAAAAGTTCTAGTATTGAGCAAGTTTATGAACTTACCTTTGTATTCATTATATAATAAATCAAATGAATACGATACAGTGCAGTTAACCACGAAAACTAATATTTTATTATTGTAAACTAAAAGAAAGGCACCGTTACTTACATGTGTTCTTAAAAAGACAGCTCCTTACCTAACTTGTCTGTATTATAATATCTCATAGCAGCCTTTCGACTCAGACATTGTATAATGCGTTCTATTATCATCTTATAATACTACAAATTGGTGTCAAACAAGTGGAGATGGTCCCACAGAGATAATATATGTTTTTCAAATTAGTCACAAATATTATCAGTTTTAACGGATAAAATAAAATTTTAAACGTTATAACAGAGCTGGATTTTGAAATTTCCTGTAAAGTTACGTGTTAATTTAACTCTTAATTTCTCAGCTCATAGACTCTGAACAATTATGAAACTGTGATGGCTTCTTGTACGATTGCAAATAATTTTTTAACAAAGTCTTTTTTTTTATCCAAACATTATCATTTTGGGGTTGAACTCCCTGAGAAATGTGTGAAGGTACAGTGACTATCGAGGTTATGAAACAAAAGTTCAAGCATGCTAGAAATAGTAAAATAATATACAACGTGTACGGGAAGTTGCCGATTGTCGCACACGCGTAACTCCTTCTGTTCGAATCTCCAAACAAAGAAAGTTAAGGTAGCTCCTTTACGAAAACCTCCGGAATGAAATATGTTTCATTTATTCGATTTTGATCTGCTAAATTCAACGATGTCTTTGTTTATACCCCGAGCGGGTCAAAATCTCGAGATATTTCAGCTCAAAGTTGTACTTTTTAACATGAGCTCATACGGAAGAGCATTAAAAATCAGCTGTACAAGCACTTTCCGACTCAAAATAAAAAAACCTTAGCAGACTTTTTATTATGTACTTGTAGAAAAAATTCTGTTCTTCACAATTCTGTTTTGGAAAATGCTGATAACGGGTCATTTTTAAAAGATATTTGCCAAGAAAGACGTGAAAATCAGTTTCATGGTTATGAGACCGACACTAGAAGAATACCGACACTGCTGTACGTATATATATACACAAGTCAAACTCTCCTACTTGACTAGAGCAGTTGACAAGGGAGCTACCTTAAGATAAATACTAGTTGTGTATGGATATAAGTATAATAAAAATGGATGTATCAGGAGCGTATTCGAATAAGAGTATCAAAAATTGACCAGCGGAGGGCGGTCGGCTCCCCTGTGATATTTATGAATTATATTGGGGCGGTAGTTGGCTCACTGGTTAGCGTGCTAGCTTTGGAATCAACGCCACCTGAACGGTCGCAGGTTCGATTACGGGTCAGGACACCCAGATTTTTTTCTGTAGATGCTGGTCAGTAATATAACCCACGACACCTTCGTAGGCTAAGAAAGCAGTTTTCAAGAAAAAAATAGATGTTTAATTTCGTTTATTGGTTATGGAAAAGTAATATAATACATGCTATGAATAAAGAATATGTAATATGTGTGTTGAAAAGCTCACAAAGGCCCATTTAGCAAGAAAAAATTAAAAACTGATTTGCTCTCTCTCAAAAGACAAAGTTGTGATCTGCGTATAATATGTCAAGATGCGTAATGTTACTAAAATATGTAAGATCAGTATCAAAATATATACGATCTATGTATGATAAAAACGAATGGGCTCTATAAGAAACTTATTTTGATCTATTTTAAAGATGAAAAAAAAGATTGAATAAACTCTGAGATGCCTTTGTTGAAAAATGTTTACGGCTGTGTACCGTCCAACTATGTTACTTGGACAAATTATTTTGTTAGCGGCCATTTTCAGTCTTAACTGTGGTAGATTAGAATTTTTATGGGTAATCATTTCTCCCCAGAAAAATTTTCTTTATAATGTTGATAACAAGTTAGATTTTTGGAATTTTTAGTTTCGGAAATATCGGTTGTCGTAAGATTTCATATCGCAAAACAGTTGTTTGAAATTTTCTAATTTCGGTTTTTAACTTTTTCGGTACTTTTTATTTTCTGCTATCATGTTCTCGCTATTATTTTATTCGGCTATGTAAAATTTCTGTAAAATTTTCTTCGCAATTACAACTTTCGACATACAATAAACGTAAATAATAAGACAAACATATATACGTTGCAATTTTTTGACATGATAATATGGCAGCCGATAATATAGATATCTGAATACCAAGCGGATAACGAAAACTGTTGAGGGCAAGCGTAGCTGCCGGAGGACAGCACCAGAATTTTGCTACACTACTGTTAAAATTTTTTAGAGATTTCTTGGTAGAGAATATATGGCATCAACCAACATTCCAATTTTTATTTTCAAACTTTCATGTGCATTATATAGTATAAGGGTATGTTACGTTATTTAGAAAAAGTATTTTATATTATTTAGAAACAACATAACTCAAAACTAACTATCATTTCAAAGTTAGTTTTGTTTTGGAATGAATTCATTGCATCTCGTGTGCAGTTTTTTTTATTTGTGCCATTTACACACATGACTGTCATATCCTATCTATCACACATTCTCGCTCGCTCTCTTTTCTAAAACATTTGTGTTATGTATGGTTGTGAGGTGTGTGCGAGGCCTCCGACACTTCGCCCTCTATGTGCGTGGTGCGTACATTACCTGTAGGGCTCGAGTCAGTTGTGGCTAGCTCGGCTAAGGAGACGGACGCACACAGTACCGAGA
>JAPYYV010004928.1:0-16010 GCA_030522625.1 Copidosoma aretas
CAACAATATACTATAGGAAGATATATACATGTATATACTAGCAGGGCTACGCCCCCTGCGTGCTTTGCGCGCCAACCCCCATACTTTTATATTTTAATTGTAGAATGGTGAATGTGTGTTGTGTGCTCGGCAATGAGGCTGATTTATTGAATGATCGCTATTTTAAAAGTAATACAAAAAAAAAAAAAAAGTAAAGTTAAAGTTTAAGTTAAAGTTTGTGCAAGTAAATTGCCCTAGTCAGTATTGACATGATTTTTTTAATATTCATATCATTATTATTACATATTACGAAATTCGCAGGATTTTAAAAAACGATGGCGTAAGGTTGAGTGGCTAAAATTTATTGGGCATGAAATAAACTACTTCGCGCAAGTATGTAGTGATCATTTTTTAAGCTCTAACTTTTTTGCGACAATCAAAAGAACTTTGATCAATACCGCTGCTTCTCATTAGAAAAAAAAAGGTAACATGGTTGTATTTATCTTACAAAGTCTATTAAATGTATGAAAGAGATAGTTTATAAAATATGACAAAATCTGTTCACAGGTTAAATGTTGGATCATGTGATGAGGCAACTCATCGCTCGATACTACTGCTATTAAAAAGAGAAATGAAGCATTTGATATTTCAGAAACTGTGGATATGCCTCCAATGGTCATCACAACAGATGTTGATGTTGATTGGTGAGTAGATTATTTATTTACTGTAAAGATCCTGTTATCATATTAAAAATGAGTTATTGTTTGATAGATGTATTTCCATGCTATGATAAGTGTGATGGACTAAAAAAAATTTCAGTGCCACTCCATTAACTTCAAATGATGAAGAGCAAGTTTCCATGTACAGCAGTGAAATTGACAGAAACTGTGAAACACCTGTACGTTCACCTAAACCTGTTCAGTTCAGTGACAAACTTTCAGTACAAAACCAATACAATTTATACTCAAACAAATTTCTTAATTTTACATTATAACATGTACTCATTGTTACCCTTAAAATTCATAGAAAGAGATCTGAGATCAGTTCTATAGCATCCAAAAAAATTAAGCTTGCCCTACCATACAGTGCGGTAGTATATCTATGTAGAAAAGATTTTATATCATGTTCAGCTTGTTATACTTTTGTTCAGTCCAACAGCTGTATGAGGCAAAGGCAGGTGATTTTAAAGCAGAAGTTCAAACGTTTGACACATCTCATCAACTCATTCTTCAGTTTATTAAAGGATTTAAAGGAACGAAATTTTCTTACCCACGATGGTATGGATGCAATAAAGGTATTAAGACAATTAATTGAAAAAATCATGAAGTTATTTCACGATAATTAAACTTTTTACTATTTTTCATAATGAGCAGCAACTGATTCAGGGTTCCGGATGGATAGGAAACGTTGAACTCAAAAATCGTTCCCCAGCATCTCATTTAAAGTGAACCGAACCTTTTTTTTACGGAGTTGTGTATATTTATATCTTTGATTTTGTTTTTATATTCCTAAACAAGAACCAGATACAAGCGTACTTAATTATATTAAAAATAAAAAAAAATTTAAACGATGTAAAACAAGGGACGTGAACATCTGAATCATGGCAGCTTCCAAAAAATGTCTTTAAAGTGAGCTAGTAGCTGATTTCGCCATAAAAATAAACGTGTGTGAGTAGGTAACGCAATGAGTATTATACTGTAAGGTTGATAAATTTTGAATCAGATCGTTGCTACGGTTTCAAATGAAGCGGTGCATGTGATGTAATGAATGAATTTGAAAATTTGTTTTCTTCGTTGTGTGACAATGGCAATCACGTTTTAAAATTTGTTTGGTTGGAATTTCATGATGTGGTAACTCCTCATCTTGAAGAAATTGTGAGAAAAATAATCACGAAGAAAAATGTGGAGTACCATCATGAGTTAAAAACATTCGCTGCAACTTTACATTTTTATTCTCCCGCCGCCTCTAAATATTTAACATCAAGTTTTATGAACTGTCTTCCTGATACTGGCACACTCCAACGCTGGATGCGCAATATTATAATGGAGCCAGGAATTTATGATAATGCGATTATAGAAGTAAGAAAACAAATTGCCAATGCCAAATCACTTGAAAAATTTCTACTTTGCTTTAACATTTGATGAAATCAGTCTTTGACAAAAAATCGATTTTATAAACGAAAAACCTATTGGTTTTGTCGATTTAGATAATGGAGAAGCTAGTAAAATTGAAACTACACTGAAACAATATCGGTGTAGTGGCTGCCTCCGTACGGGTATAGGTGACACCGAATACACGTGTAGCTCAAGCCTCGGGCTCCGGTGTAGTGGCTACACCGCTCGGATTTGTCGCTACATCGTGCGGAGCTGCTGCTACACCGCGCGGAGCTGCCCTATGCACCTTGGTGAGACAGCAGTAGCGCCGAGTGTGCGGTACACTCTGCTACTATGAGAGTCCAGTGTAGCTACCACACCGTGACGGTGCTCATGCAGCTCCAATAGTACGAAAGAAGGTACACACCACCTCCGGCGCAGTTACTTCCCCGATATTTTTTCAGTGTAGTCAAGCATTAGTTTTTACTTTAGTGTCAATTTATGGGAATTTTAAAATTCCCATTGCATATTAATTTACTTTCCATCCTTATGCTGAAGAAAAGGTCATAATGCTAAAGAAAATACTACATGTACTACATAAAAGTGATATCACTATTATAAGTGTAACTTTTAATGATGCAGCCGAGAATATTTCTATGTGGATGCATTAGAGCAAAAAATCTCGAACATGTAAAAATTGACTTTGTTAACCCTTTTACTAATAAACCTGTACATATAATTCTAGATGCTTTCCATATGCTAGGAGTGGTTAGTAACAATTTTGCTACGGCCGCGGCGGGTATATTAACTGATAAAGACACCAATAAAATTGAATGAAAATTCATTGACATGTTATCTGTGTTGCACAATCATGAGGGTCTACATGCTACAACAAAAATCAAAACCCGGCAAGTCAATTTCACAAATAAGAAGATGAAAGTCAATGTAGCCACTTTAGTTTTGAGTAATAGAGACAGTGATACTTTACTCTTTGCTGAGCTTGACTTAAAATTAACAACACCAAACACGGAGTTTGATTTTTGTGGTGCATCAGCTACTGCTAAGTTTTTTTAAACATTTAATGATATATTTGACTTATTAAGTTCACGAAACCTTTTCTGTACGACTAATTCAAAGCGTCTAATCACAAAATAGAATCTCCTGATTGTAAAAGATAGAGTTTATTACTTTATCCATTACATTGACAATATTGAACTGAATAACGTTAGGATACTAGAAACAAATATCTGAACTGGATTTTTGGGTTTGATTATTAATTTAAAAAATATTGTATATATTTCGAAACAGCTACTACTAAACCCTGAAATGAGCTTTTTGTTAACGTACAAACTGTCTTAAAATCCCATCGAAACTATTTTTGCTGTCATTAAATAAATGAGAGGCTGGAAGAACAATTCTTGCTGTTACAAGTTTCAATAGTCGGGAAGCCGGGGGTTCTAAATAGGGTTTGACTGTTGCGAGCTGGACCGGGATGAAATAGGGCTTAAATGAAAGGTTTTGATCCACATAATAAGCCATTAAACTGTCTAGAAAAAACTAACTTCGCCGAATGGTTTTTGATTGCAAAATTACTTTGAGAACCGCTTTTTTCCAGTTATTCGTCAATATCTTGAAAACAATAGGTCTTAGCGAAAAAAGTTTTGAATAAAAGTTGTTCAGCATATAATTTTACGTAGACAATAATTATTTTAAAAATTGAAACTAAACTTTTTATGCTGAAACCTAGTGCCATAGTTGAAAAACGCGAAAAACAAAAAGTATTAAAAATTATATGAAGAAATCATTTTTTTTCCATAAAATTTGAATATCTTACAGATATTGGCATCATCAACAGAATTAGCCCAGATTAGTAGCCCATAAAAAATATGGCGACCTATTGCAAAATTGTTAATTTAAAACTTTGACACGCTGCAACTTCTGTCACCGCCATAGGATCCCGGCCAAACCAATTGGAATCGCTAGATTATAACAATATCTTAAAACATACAAATTTTTAATAATTGCTATCAAGTATTTTTCATTTTTTTTCAAAAACCATTTTTCATGTTTTTTAACTTCGCCATTTAACAACTTAGAGATTTGCAATAAAGTGCATTCAATTGCGTTTATTTTTACATAAATTTTAACAGAAAAAATTTTTGTTTGTTAATTGGTGCTTCCTTAATTGCAAATTGCACATATCAACAACAACAGAACATAAATGGGCTTTTTTTTCTTATTTTGCGTATTTTTTCCCGCTCTACACGATCGCGCTATTCATTTTTTTGTACATTGCAGCTAACATGAGTAAATCGTGATTATTGTAATGATACCCAATTTTCGTGCCTTTTTTCGTCATTAATAGATTTCTACTAGTTCTTCGTTTGCACAGTAACATAATTGAGATCATACGCATTACTATTTTGGTTACTATTTTTATTTTCCTTTCTCTATGTCCTGCAGAACATCTAATAAAATTACATGGAAAAAAATTAAACACCGAATTTTCGCGTGTATATACATGATAGCAGATAAATAACCGTCAGAGGACCGACCGAGGGGAAGGAAAGTACACCTATATATTATAAATCCTCCATATGTCATAAACCCCTCCATATATTACAAGCCCCTCCATATGTCACGTTAGAGAAAGAATGATACTCTTCCAGCTCTTTCAACACTGTTGTTGTCGCTCTCCGTATCTGATTTAGCCGCCTTCATAAGCGTGCCCGGTCTATCCTATATAACATCTTTGAATCAAACACTCCTTCCATTCCTTCAGACCGTAGGAGTCCTTTGAAGATTTCCCCTCCTTGTCCCATAAAACATAAACAAAACAAATGATGTAAGTGTGTATGTATCTATGTCTGTGGGACGTTCTTTTACTACCGTACAGATTTTGGACAAAAATGAACCGACATATTTTTTATTTGGCTGAAATTTTTTTCATGATTTCTATATTAAAAAAAAAAAATAGATTTTTTGTTCCCCTCTTTAATATTTTAGAAGCTAGAAATATTTTTAATTTCGCGATTTCGGTCATTCTGGGCTTGAGAAGTGATTTTTAAGAATTCAAAATTCCGGTTCTATGCGAGTTAGCAATTTTTCTTTCTTTATTTTAAAGCTAAAATAATGAACCTAAATAAAACAAATACTTTCAAGGAAAATGATCAACAAATTTGAATCGTTATTAATAATTGAAGTGTTTCAATACATTTTTAAAAATTTTCCTACCCTCGTATCAATGTTTAAATATTTTTATCGTATATTACGTAAAATTTTTCTTCGCAAATACTTTCTTAATCCATGGAGAAATGATTATTTTCCTCGCGACAAAAATTTATTTACATAGCGTGGAACGTCACGTCAGCACGTAGGTCGCACTGCACGGTCCATTTTTTTCACTCATATTGCTTTTCTCCGAAATATAAATGATTATCACATATTTCGGCTGATGTCGAGTTGGGTCCCTGATTGAAAAAAAATGCCGAGTTAGGTCCCGATTATTAAGTCCAGGTCCCGAGTTGGGTCCCGGTCAGTAAACACATGTACCGAGTTGGGTCCCGGTTATTAAGCCTGGACTCTCGTACTGATACTTGTCTAGTTAGTTTCTAGTAATGTTTCGTAGAGGGCTTGGTACGTGTGCGGCTTACATTTGGAGTGACTCACTGTGACTGTGCTACGCAGAGAACTATTATACATTACAAGAGGAAGTTTGCTGATTTCAACCTTTCGGTCTTATCATAAGTCAAAGTATAAATATAGTGCAGTCTCTTGAGTATTACAGCAAATGTATATCAACAAAAGAAAAGACGAAAATACGCGACAAATTCAGCGGCAAAATGTAAACACCTCATTGCCGTCACACTTACTCCAGGCTTCGGAGTGGAATTCCTCACATCCGTTTGTGGTTCGACAGATACAGCTTGAAAATTTTGCCCACAGTGACGATAGTATATTACTATGTAGCTTTGGAAAAAGTAACTAAGGTCCCAACTCGGTACCTGTGTTTAATAACCAGAACCCAACTCGAGGCATGGGCTTAATGACAAGGACCCAACTCGGCACCAGGATTAAATTTGCTTATCACCCGGGACCCAACTCGACTCCTCCGCATATTTCGAGTTAAATAATCTTATAAGTTCATAAGAACCTCGTTTAGTATTATATTAAACGATATTTACGTAAGTACAACAAAAAAAACACTGCATTTTCATTCACCAGTAACTAATTGAAACATTTATTTAAAAATAAAGATAATAAATATATGTACAAGTTGATTCAAATTTGAATGTTAAATAGCATAAAAACAGTGATATCTTGAGTATTAGAAATAAAAAACAAAATGGTTACGGTTTGAACAAGCAGAAATTTATAAAACAGAAATTTTAGCAGGTATTTGAAGCACAAAATTAAACAACTGACCTTATTTAAAAAATTTCACAAGACTTTTTTTTTATGCAACGAAAACGGTTTTGCTTCTAATTCTTGAGGAGAAACTAGTATTATGTAGTGGTATTGTAAAGTCCCCTTCATCGTTATAGCTTTTCCAAAACCTGCTGACAACCGTTGTTCTTCTTGCTCATGGTCTTCATTTGTCAAATTACAACAAGTTATATTTGATAGAGCTTCTGTCCCCCAGGTAAATAATTCTTCTAGTAAAAAAACAGGATTATTGACCCTTTGCAGACCAGCTCCAGCAGCGAGTCTTTTCAAAGTGCCACAAATTCCCTCACATGGTCCTTTTCCATGCCAGGTTGGAAAACCGTGCCACTCAGCTGCTATTTCAAAATCTTGTTAATGATGAGTAAGATTAATGAAAATTTCTTTATTTTTGTGCAGCTCACTGGCACCGTCCAAAAAATATATTATTTTTGTAAGCCTGAATCATTACTGGGGTTTTTAGCCTAGCAGCCTCTATCCCCTCAAACCACACCCCTTCTACCCCTACTACCCTGCAACCCCCTTTCTGGTATTATACTCACGAACTATGGGCGCAGGATAGACTTACCGCGATTTCTCCTGATTAGGGAGTCACACGCAGGTATTGATAATCACTACGTGTGAGAGGACGGGTTCGTAGTCCAGTTCAAAATGAGCCGAAGCTCATAGTGCCACAATTTATATTGATTTGTTTTGGATGCAATTAAATCAAAATGTCTATTGCAACCCCTTACCCTACTACCCCGTGGTGAGATTTTTACCCCAAAAAAATAATTTTTAAAACTACAATTAAAATTATAAGTTTAATCAAATAAAGAAAAAAAGTTTAAAACTAAAATGGCTGAATATACAATTGAATGGAGTTCAAAACTACAATTAAGATTACACTTATACATAAGAGAAAAAAAATTGACTACGCTACTAAAAAATTTCTGTACAGTCTCACATTGTGATGACACAGTTGGCCTTGTATGCTTTATTATGATGCGGACAAACAGTGGACGATTTTATCTTATCAGTTAGATGATAGCCAAAATCTGTTACATCAAAAGCATTAGTGCGACAGATGGCGTTGGGTACAAATTCAGTATTCGTTGTTGCTGTATTACCATCTGCTTTTACTAATATTCCATGAACGCGAAGGGAGACTGCGAGATAGTAGCAGACATAAATATTGATGTTAAATTGAAATACGAATTTTATCGCTATTACGATAAGTTACGGATGCGTGCGGCTGATGAGCATGCATCTTATAGTGCGCAATGGACTTGGCAAAGGTGACAGGAGACTTAATACTCAGAATCTCTTCCGTGTTTTATGCAATAAAATAAGAACGTGCAAGTTATTTTCCACCAGGACTTGTTATTTTCAATCCTAGATTTCTTAGAAGTTGGATGTTTTGATGCGTTAGATTTTGACGTTTTAGCTGTCTGCTCCGACGTGTTGACGGTTCGAAAGCTCGTCGTCGACTGAGCACTGGATTGCATGTCGAGCTCCTTGTATACCTTTTATGATTGTAGACGATCCCCATTATAGCTCGGGTTTTATGTACAACATTACTGTTGTAACCTCACCACGAAAATTGAGCTGTCTGCTCCAATGTGTTGACGGTTTGGAAGCTCGTTGTCGACTGAGCGCTGGTCTGCATGTCAAGCTGCTTATATACCTTTTGTGATTGTATACGACCCTGCTTACAGCGTGGATTATATGTGCAACCTTACAGTTTATAACCTCACTACGAAAATTGACTAAGTCACCGTCCTGGTCGACTAAAGCGTCCAACGACAGGTAGATATATTATTTGCGAAGGAACTTCGATAGTTTGGTATTCTGGTGGTACAGCTCGAAAAAATTCGTGAATCGTATAAACTTTTTTTCCATTTATGTGATCTGCAGTAGTGATATTGCACTTAGCTCGTAATGCGTTTACTTTAAGAATGGCTACTGGTAAGTCCGAGTTATGGAAGAAGTTATCTTCTAGAACTCGTTCAGTGAAACCTAAGAATGTTACTATAGAATCTTTTGGTCTGAAATCAATAGTATGGCTACACGTAATTACGCTGCGAAGTGTATTATTGTTTGAAT
The DNA here is from genome assembly GCA_030522625.1 of Copidosoma aretas. Classification (NCBI taxonomy): domain Eukaryota; kingdom Metazoa; phylum Arthropoda; class Insecta; order Hymenoptera; family Encyrtidae; genus Copidosoma; species Copidosoma aretas. Next base: position 8,601 of record JAPYYV010004928.1, read on the forward strand.
TTATATCAATACTTATATCATCAGGTTGTAATATATCAACCAAAAATGACTCAATATCTCGAATTTCATAGCGACCTGTTGGAAATGTGACCACTCGATCACCTATACAAAATTTATTATTATTTTTATCAATATTTGGGAGTGAGTTGAATGTCAGGAGTTCTACGAAACCATGAACATAGTTGTGTTCTGGCGATAATTCGATAGGCGGAAAATACTGCGCTTCCAATATAGAAGATGTACTAGACAGAATTAGCGTAAATGTTTCATCCATGGCTGCTGAAGAGTAAATGAATGATTTCTGACTATGACACCACCTTATATACTTTTCGGGAACCTTCTCGACAAGAATCGTAAACGCAAATGACCGCCATTGTAAGAATTGAAATCTTAATATTTTGTATGGTTGTACTTAACCTTATTAACTTCTAAGGACAACATTAAAGCGAAAGGTGGTTGCAGATCACCAAAGCTGTCAAAGTAATTGACATCATTACCACATGTTTTATATTCCACCATTGAGTTCCTGGTCCATTCTTATCATCAAGATTTACTATTACGGTTTCACGATATTGTGGCCCATTTGCAGATAAGTCGTTTTGCATAAATACTCCACAAAAATTAGGAATTTTCAATTTTTTAGCATGCTCGAGTAAATTAACGTTAGTTGAAGCTCTATCGGCTATTATTATTTCCTTGATCTTTTTTATTCAAACCTTTTCCAGCAAATAGTTTTAAGTTGACACCCAATCCAGTTCCATGTGGCTTTATATAGAGATTTTTCTGAGAACAATAGCCTCCATAGTTTTATTATTTCTCTGACTCTCTTGCAGTTGCTGTTTAGCTGCTTTAGTTGCATCAATGCTTTTTAATATTCCTGCCACTCCATTTGCTAATGATTTAGCTGCACTTATGCTAACAAACAAGGGGATCAGAGGTAATGCACCTTCAATTCTAGCAGGCAGGGTAACGAATGCGGTATTTTGACGAATTTTTTTCCACCTACTTCTTTTACTACACTACGCGCACCTTTCAAAACAGAATCAATAACTTTCAGTGCATTTTTGCTCTTAGTATTCATTTTTTGCGAGGCAGCTTTAACAACTGTATTAAAGGAAGTGCATGGTCTGTTCTTCCTTTTCAAATCCTTCCTCTCAGATTTGAAACCCATACCCAATTTACTTTTTAGCTCCATAGCACCTGTAATCGCTACAGCAGCCGACTTCTCACCATTACTCGAATCTCCGACTTTGACTCATTGCCAAGCTCTCCTAGCTAAACCTCTTTTAGCTGAGTTTCTGGCCTCAATATTTTCTCGATTCTAGAAATAAGCTATATCGTGCTCCTTACACGCTCCGTCCAATGGATTTACACCAAGACCACCTCTAGTGAGACGTTTTGTAAGTATAGTGCCTGGACTGCAGTACTGATAGCCTGGTAAGTAAAGTTCTATCGGTAAGCTATCAAAAACTCTATTCAAAAAACGACAGCCTCTCTTACGATGTATGATCATCATACTCCGGTGGTTAGATCACGACTAAGCACTATAGGATGAATTAATTGTATTTATGGACTATGAGTCAGTTGCAAGCCACCGAATAATGCACATGCGCAGAAATGAGAGTATGAGACCACTGTATTCGTAATATATACGTCAGTCTTAATCGAGCCGTCGTACAGTGCAGACATAAAGTTCAAAGAGAAATCCGTGAAATTGCAAGATCCAAACTTTAATGCTATTGTAAAATAGTAAAAACGCTCCAATCGACATGGTAAATTATTGCCTGACAGTATTTGGGCTGTTTTCTGCGATCCGTCTAGTTGCGGTGAGACGAACAGTTTATCAGCACTAATTATACATCCTAATTGATCAAGGTTTAAAAACATCTATATATATTCAAAGTCACTTAACCAACCAAAATATAAGTTTTTGAAAGAGCTATGGGAACATGTAGATGGTGTGCAGTACTTTCGTTTCAGTGAACATGAAGCAGTAGTATCCCCAGATGATGCTCTACAAAATTCTATTATGATTTCCGATGACATAGCGTGTGGAAAACAGCATAATGTGAGAGCTTTCTACTCCATGGGATGACATACAAATGTAGACTGCTTCTATCGCTGTCAATCATACGCACAAGTAGCAAAACACCTCGTGAGATACAACGTTAATCTTTTGGCTCTATTCCTTCAAACTGACCTGAATTTAAAACACGTGTATGATGATCATGTTTACTCTGATGTATTCTTTACTCAGTTCGAAGATATATGCTATAACTGTTGGAATTATGATAAGTATGGTTTCGTTGGTATCGAGAAAGACAGACGAATGAACAGCGGTCGATATTGCAAATGTTACGACAATTTTTCTATACATATATATATATATATATATATGTATATATGATTGTGTGGCACATACTAATTAGTCTAGTCTGAGACGCTGAAGTGTCAGCATGTACGAGCGAGAAAACGACATACTTTACCAACTGGTAATGGCAAAAGGAGCTGTGAAAAAGAAGTATAGATTATTAAAATCTGGAAAAGATGAGGTTAAAAAAGAACTAAATATAACTTTTGAACAAATCACAGATCCTCTTGAGGAAATAGTTACTGAATCGAAGAAAGTAAAAAATAAAAGACACTATTCTGTGACTCATGATTATTTTGATACACCATATACGAAGCAGCTACCCATCAATCGAATGAAAAAAGAAAAGTATAGCTATGATGATATTATGTTTGAGTCTGCTGTCAGTCAAAGTGATAATAATAATGAAGAAGATGATGATGATGATAATGATGAAATGATGAAATGAATAGTACTATTTAAAATCAAACCAATGATGTAAATAAGAATACGTCCAACAACATGTATTCACAAATAGTTAATGAAACTCAGAAAGATTTATTAGATTTAGTGTACGGGCTTCGAAAAGGAGATGTAATGTATAAGTTTTGAAGTTCACCAATGAATTTTAACAACAATGAAATAAGAATAAATGAGTTAAAATATCCTATAAGCGTTGGATTAATGGAGCTACTTGTGAAAAATCATCTTTACACAACTCGCATGCCTCAAGATAATTACGAAAAATATTACAAACTCTTCCGAACTTTAAGTGCGAATCAAAAGGGATTTAGTAAAAATGTAATGATTCGAACGCATAATAGTAATAAATAAATAAATTATAGCTCTGATGTTTGATCTTATTAACAGCAAAAAGGAAAGATCATTGCTGCCTCACTACAAAATTGCTAGAGCGAAGCAGCAAGTGGATTATGTGCATTGGAACGATCCAATAACTCGTAGCCGAAAAACCAACAGGGAATCCGAGTCATGACAATAAAAAAATATCGATCATCGAAGAGTTGCGGGAAGAAGGGTATATATATATATATATATATATATATATATATATATATATTAGATCACATGCCAATTTGAGTCAGTATCGAAATGAGTATCGACGTATTCGGATGTAAGCTGGGCAAGACCGAAGGCAGCAGTTGAAGTCCTCCCGATATTGGATACAAAACCAGTGTTGATAGACAGTATGACCCAGATAACAGGAGATTATGCAATGTTGCAGCAGCAATAGACCCCAAATGATGCCATAAATCTTAGCATTTTTCAGAAGGAGAAATAAGTTGTAATAGATGAGCAAGAGATTCTAAGTGTTATGTTACATATTTTGAATGACTTATTTACACAGAAAATAGCGATACTAGAGCAGGAAATATTTACTATGAAAAAAGCATTGTCTCAGATTTCCAACATCACTTCAGAAGATAATTAGAGCGAAAGATGTCGCTCGAGCAAGATACTAATTGTATTTGTGATCTTTTATCGCATTCGCTTACCAGACACGAACGAGGATGGATCGTAAGAAGAAAACTGTAGTAAAGGAGCTTCATAAAACAGCTCACCGAAACTATCCACGTCGAAAGTATGATATATGAGGATTAAATGAATCTTGGCAGGCTGATCTCGTTGAAATTGTACCTTATTCTTAAGAAAACAAAGGTTATAGGTACATGCTAACAGTAATCGATATATATCCAAAGTGTGCATAGGCCATACTAGTGAAACGTAAAACAGGAAATGAAGTCACAGTGACAATGAAATCTATACTTAATCGAGATCAAATACCAACAAATTTGCATACAGATAGAGATAAAGAGTTTTACAATATAAATTTTCAAGATCTAATGAAAAAGTATAAAATCAATCTGTACTCAACATACAACAATCTCAAAGCATCAATTAGTGAGAGATTTGATCGCTTATTGAAAAATAGAGTGTGGGTTAAATTTAGTTTGAATGGCAACTATAAATAGCTCGATTAACTGCCAGATTTAATTGCAAACTATAGTAACAACAAAATATCGTACAACACGCTTACAACTAAAAGATATTACATCGACTAATGAAGCTGAAATTCTAAAACGCTATTAACGTCAAGATAAGTTTTAAAGAAAAAAGCCAAAATTTAAAATTAATTATAAAGTAAGTAGAAGCAAAGTATAAAAAGTTTTTAAAAAAGAATACACATGCAATTAGTCAACAGAGATTTTTACAATTGCTATAGTATCAAAAACAAATCGAACTACTTACCATTTAAAAGATTATGAAGATCAACCCGTATTTGAAGGCTTTTACGGGCAAGAACTTCTAAAGGCTAAATATTCAGATGTCTATCTTGTTAAGAAAGTTCATAAAAAACGTGATCAAATTTTTGTTAAGTCGCTGGAGTTTGATAACTCACATAATAGTTGGGTTAATAAAACAGATATTTAATGAAAAAAAAAATAATAATAAGAAAGAGAAAGTAGAGGGGGCCCGGAACAACACCCTCTCCTGTGGGAATCAACCTATCTTCCATACATTTTTACCTCCATGAACTTTTTGATTCTTTTTTTTTCTCTTTATATATTTATAAACATATTTATTGATTAAAATTAGTATTACAAATTAACAAATTCAAATTTTTTATCACCATGATGAATTATGAACAAAGCAAACTTTCGAACTTTTTCTCGCAACTCGCTCTATAAGTCATCATTTTTTTCGAGGGCTTTTGAAACACGATCTGGAACGAAGACTTGGAATTCAACGTTAATGGTGATGAAAATCTTGCAATCAAAGCGGGTGTTGATCTTCTTGAGCTCAGTCACCATATACTCTCGCTCTTTCTCCAACTCCGATAACTTCCTTGTCGGAAGGTAGTTGTTGTTGGAAATTTGGTTTAATGCAGCAAAGCCCATTTTCTAAAACAGAAAGAAATAATGTATTAGCTTACGTCTATAGCTTACAGTATATCGATGTAAAAGTAGTGACTCATCTCGAACTAAGTGTCAATCTCTTGAATAATACGAAGATTAAAGCCTTTTCCTCTTTCAAGGAGGACTCGATGTGCTCTCTGGCTCTTTTGGTAATGGAATGAGCTCCACAGGCTGGAGTACCTGCTGGTATAGGGCTATCCCCTCTTCTGGGGCTTCCCCCACTCCAATACCTCCCACCTCCATTGGCTGTGACTCTCCATATTCTTCTACCCCCTCTAAGAGTATTAGTAGAAATGCTTCTACCTCATCCATGATGAGTTTATGCTCCCGAGGCAGTGTGTCTGTAGAGTTCGTTAGCAGATGGCACTCATCATCTTTTAGGATTAGAGCTTTCTTTTGCTGTTTTTCAGTGTGGACTTTATGTTGCTTTGAACGTATAAGATTTTGCACACATGTGACCTCAGTTTTATTGAACAGGCAGTCTTTATAGTCTTTAGAAATTATCTTAGTTTTAACGTCTTGTACACGAATATAATACATCTTACTAAAAAGAATGATAAATTCGAGCATAATTTTACCACAACACTCATCTCTCATAAGTCCAATCACCTTCTTGTTTCTTGAAAGTATGTAAAATGGATTATTGTCTACATAATCTGATGTATCGAACTTATTGATATCTTCACCCATGACTTTAAAAATGTTTCTATCTCAAATTTCATAGATCAAACTATCAGTATCGGTGTATAATAACTTGCACATATCTGCAAAACGTCGCTTCATATACGAATAATGAAAGTCGTATACATCGAGTGCACTGAGTCCAACGTAAATAGGTTTCTTGATCGTAATATCTGTTCGTGTAAGTTGTATGGCAATAAGATTTTTAGCGAATATTGTACGACTTAGGATGATCGGCTTAGCGATGAGAGTCTCGGCACTTTAGCGTCCATGCTACTAACTAACAATTTTTACATCGACTTTTTTCCGCCCATTCTCCATTATTTTTCCATAAACAGCATTAATCAAGAGCTTGAAGAAGAGTTTTTAAACTCATTTTTAATACTTTTTCTTTTTTAGTATTCAAATCAACGTATGCCTTAAAACACGGGCTTTGATTGAATTTCGATGCTGTATGAATTTTCCTTAAAATCAACTATGCTTCCAAGCTTGTTTCGAAATTCTATAATAGATGTTGTTTCGTTCCTTGTTGTACACAGTAGTCATGGATTTTTTCTGCTTCGTACTAGGTGGAGCCATATGTTCAGGACACAAATGTAAGTCTTTGTGTTCATCTCGTCATATCCAAAGGTACCCCAAATCAACTGCCAATATACAGCCGTAAAAGTGGTCAACCGGAATATTGAAAAAATTTGATCTTTCGAGATCACTCACCCATTTAAAGCCACCATATCGTGAGGTCTCCGTCATTGCTCATCCTTATATATTATTTGCGTCATAATACATCAAATACTTCTCTTCTTCCGGATTATAACCTGTAGTAATATATCTATTGTTAGCCATAGCGTAGCGGTTACAGCATCGACTAATGCCACCTATGATGCCTTTTTCGAGAAACAATAGCATATCTATTTAGGTAAAAAGCTCTAATCAAACTTGTATATATTTCAGCGTGGCATCCCACGTTAAGCCGGGCGTTGTATGGTAGTTAGCTGGATCAAGTCCGTACGCGTTTATACACATTGAGCGGAAATTTTCGAAAACATCCGCAAGCAATAACACGTCAGTCTTCATGTATAAATCTGAGTATTCACCAAGAGTTTAAATATTAAATGTAATTCATATATTTACAGCATGATTGTACTCCTCATTACAGATGTCGCTGTTGGTGAGTTTACTATGGAAGTCTTCTTCATTGGGTAGCAGCACATCTTTCAACTTTTCAAAAGAGCTGACGTAGTCGTATAAAAAAACACCTTTTCTTAAGAGTAGCTTTTTTTGATCTTGAGAGTAGCAATCTTGCTACTACACACTTGAAGTTATGTCGTATTGATCTAAGAAGAAAGTCGCGAGGGAGCGTTCGTGGTGAGCACGCGTGTTCTCGTTTCATGTGCGAGTTTTCTCTTTCCTTGTTCGATCTGCTGGTGAGTGTTGTGGCGCGAT
>JAPYYV010004929.1:0-31988 GCA_030522625.1 Copidosoma aretas
GTTTGTTGTTTTTTTTTTTTTTTTTTTTTTTTTTTTTTTTTTTTTTTTTTTTTTTTTTTTTATTTTGGGGGGGTAATGACATACATTCTCCCTCCGAATCTGAATATGAAAGTGTTAACACCGGTCCTTCTGCATCACCTATAATATATTTACAGTTGGGCCGTATATGTACGATGAAGGAGAGGCGTCGTACACAGTGATGCATAGTAGTCCGCATAACGTTTATTAGCATCGAATTTGCGGGGTGCGATGCTTATTTTTAGATTCGCACACGGCAGCGTAATACCTCTAACGCGTGTACACACGTATACATATGTATAAGAAACGGCAAAAATGAAAAATCGGTTTTTAATGATACAATACACAGGTGGTACTCTGTATTATACATTTTGATGCAGGAGGGGGATGCATCGAAAGGAAGAAAAAGAAAAACGGCAAGTAGTATGAGTACGAGCCCGTGCTCGCACCTTACATCCAAAGGGACGCAAAGGGCGGACGGTGCGGACGCGCTGAAACATGCATGGCAGGCGGCCGAGCCCCGAGAGAGCGCGCCAAAAAGCTGGGACAGTGGCCGCTGATTCCGCGGCGTCAATTTTTCAAGCCGAGAGGGAGAGAGCAATATAACAGCACCACCGCGTGGCGTCCGACAGGATTCGTCGTCGACCCCCCCAGTCCCGAATTTTTCGCGCACGATGCGGACGTTGCCGAAAAAAAAACGCGCCGCGAGGCGAGATTCGCGAGAACACGGCGCGATCAGTGATACATATGTATATGATATACACACGCAGAAGGCGGCGCGCGGCAGGCGAGCTTCTTCGCCTCGGATGCCGCCTTGGTCGCGAGTTCGCCAATTTGAAGGCCTGACCGACCGCTCCTCCTCCTCGCTCGCGATATTCGCCAGGTACACTGGCGCGACGCGCGCCCGGCTCGTCCTTCGGCTCTCTCGATTACTTTTTTCCACTCGCGCGTCAGCGGCCGGGCCTTATGCGCACGTGTACATATTATAATAGTATACAGAACGCGCGGCTGCTGCTGCTGCACTGCTTTTTGCAAAACTGCAAGTTGCCCCTCCCCACGCCCCTCTCTGCCCTACTATGCGCGCGCGTTACACGCGCGAATCTATAAGAGGGGCAATATCATACACTCGTACTAGCCGTCTCCACGGCAGCAGCACGAGGAGGCGCACTAAAGTTTGCCTACCAGGAGAGCAGTGGCCGAGAGAAGTATGGGCCGTGGCGTATCGGCGCAGCTCTCCGCAGCAGCGTGTAGTAATAGTATATAGGTTCGAGCGCGGGGGGGGGGGGGGGGGCTACAGGGGGGTACCGGGAAAAAGAAACGGGGACATTTTTTTTTTTTTTTCCCCCCCCCGTTTAGCGGGTTATCGCGAAAAAGATACGCGGAACTTTTCTTTTTTTTTTCCGCCCCTCGTTGTACGCCGTATGCATATGATACTTATACACCTGTACATGTATACGTGCGAAGTCGAAACGAGCTAATCACGATCGTCGTCGTCGTCCATCAGAGTTAAAAGTTGATGGGCATTTTTTTTGTTTTTCCTCATCAGCGAGGGAACTTTTACGCGCAGGGACCAAACGAATGATCTTCGCGCGCTCTCGAGTTGCAGTGATCAAAATTCCGTGATTACGAATCGTGGAAAAGCTTTTAGAAATCTTACGTACGTCACGCATGAAACGATCTCACCATCGCATACTTATTACAATTATATACAGACGCGCATCGCACGAGAGGCAAATCAGCCGGTCGCTGCGATGAAATAACAATAATAATAATAATAATAACAATAACGACAAGTTAATCCGCGCAGCAGTACTCAGCGGCTGAGTTGTAAGATTGTATGATACAGTGTCGTGATATTACGCGTGACCTCGCGAGAGTCGCGAGCACCGACACGGATCATCGGACGCAGCCGACGCGGCGGTCGCGCCGCGAGCCAACTCTTGAGAAACATGCTACCCTGAGGAGCTCGAGCGAGTAACTTAAGTCAAGTGTGACCATCGTCGCGGCACGAGCTGAAATTGCCGGGTAGCTGTGTGTACAACAGCGCCCCGTGCGAATCCCACGCCCACGAGGCTGCGCTTCCGCGTTTTCCCGAGGCGCTTTTCCTCCTCGTTCCGGGCGTGCCGAACATCTTGAAAGTCATTTCCGTCGATCCGCAAGAGAGGCGGAGCGCGGTTAGCGTGGAAACACACACGCGCACACGTGCACCCTTTTGCTCCCACCCCACCCCCCCCCCCCCCCCCCGCAAGGGGGTGTGTGCGCGAAATCTCTCGCGGTACCAGGGAGTTTCCCCGGAGCGCGGAAATTTCGAGTTTTTCCCTGAAAAATGTTATATATCGAAGCAGGAGAGCAGCAGCGCGCCGAAGCCGCTTAGCGGCGACTCGTCTATTTTGCAGAAATTCCCACGCTTTCCTCCGTCCTCTCCGTCCTCCTCCTCCTCTGTGTATACACGTATATACACTCTTCCGAGCGGCCTGCACGCGCGCGCGCGCATACAGCGCTCTCTTCTCCCTCTGGTGCACACGTGTCGGGGTATAATATACGCATGGGCCGTCCGTGTGTACGATCTGCAGCGGATATTGTAAGTACACGTGTGAGATGCGCCGGCTGTGTGTGTGGCAAGGCTTCCGCGAGAGACGCTGTCAACTTTCTTCCGGATGGTTCTCGCGTCGATGCGTGATGTGCCCCGAGATCAAAGGCGATCGAGACGACGAATCGCGCCGATATTCACGGCCACATCCCGCAGCAGTGGGTGTTTACCGATTTTTGCCGATCTCTCTCTCGTCGCTCGGCCTTTTACTCGCGCATGCTTTTCAATTGGCTTTCAATCACAAACATATTGTACATATTATACTCCAGCGGTCAAAAGACTTTATTGATCGTGTGGAGTTGCACGGAGGAATAGCGCAAAAGAGTTTCGTCGCCTACTAATAATATGAGAGATAGCGTCTGTGCATGTATGTGAACTTTTAGATGAATCAACGAGTCAGCAGGGATGCACAATCGGTACTTCATATCTCGAGTCTCGAATTGGAGCAGTAAAGTATTGCAGATAAGAGCTGTACGAATCAATTTGATGGATGAATTACATCAATTGGGTAAACGGCACAGTAGATACAGCCAAGTACAGACAGCCGCGCGAGTGTCGGTGAACCATCAAGTATTTATCATAGGACTATGCGGCGAGCAGCGTACGATAAAAATAAGGTGATTCAAGATCAAAAGCAGTAGAGGAAGTTGATGAGCTGAAATTACTTCACTAGTACTTCTACTCCACCTAGGTATATTATTATTATGAAAACAGGCTGACGAGATGTAGCGTGCACTACTGTTACGCGTGTCTGTCCAACATCGGCTTGATCTACTCAAGCGGCCGAGTGTTTTGATACATTTCCATTGCGATTCAATTTAAATGAGCACATTGAGTTTTGTCGAAAGTCATTATTGTTATTACCGGACAACTTTCCCATAGTATGTATATATTACATATATACATTGTCGTCAAATAGTGATCCATATACACTTGCCGTCAACGACAATAAAAATATCATTTTTCACGAGAATACTATTTTATCATTCGCCCATTAGCATCACGCTATCGACTCATTGACGCTCAGCGTGTAATGATAAATAATTTACTTAGCGGGGCAGGTATGATGATTTACATAATAGACGTGTATTATTATACGTATCTATTATTTGTGCGCTGTTGCAAGCGTTCAAACCTTGCTTTACTTTTTTCAAAATACTTTCTGTACTTATAATCTGCCGATTTTCATCTCATCACGCGCGTATTGTAATATACAGCCATCACGTAAGTTTTAAAAAGTGTAGCCCGTATAGGTATGGATTTTAGGAATTAAAAGGTAAGTTCACTCGCACTTTGTACTTATTACTGTATAATGATGACATTAGAAGGGCGGAGACATCATACCGACGGCGTCAACTCAAAATTGCCTTGAAGCAAGCGCCAACTCGGAACAAGCATCCTTTTTTGTCTCGATCAATCCCTGTAGGGGCTGCACTGCCATATTTTATGTATTTTTCAAAAAAAAATTTCCGAGTTGGCGCTTTCTTTCGTCAAGCGGTCGATGTGTTGTAAAGGGTGCAATCTTTCGCCTTTGACGATCATATCAAGTACTTACTTTTGGAATGTTTATTATTATACAAGGTGGGGAAGAGCGCACGTAAAAGAAAGTCGGACGGAAGTCATCGGCAGTCAGAAGAGTAGATGCCTTACCTACCCACTCGCACGGCACAGCCCGCGTACATGGGGATGTCGACTTGGCAAGCTCAGCTCAGATGGCGCCAGGGAGTCAAGCCTCCGGTTCACACTGATGTATACCTATAGACATCCATATTTCGAGAGCTCTGATTGGCTGGAGCCTTGCCTCCCTGGCGCCCTCTCATCGGTCAAAAGTCGTCGACTAATGCGAAATTTACCATCTCCCGGCTTGATGTTCTCCTGGCAGGGCAAGAGTCAAGCCTGACCCGGTCTGGTGTCCTTAAGGAAGGTCAACGGCCGAGCCAGCCGGCTACGTGCGCCTTTTTACGTACACTGCGCGTCCTGCAGGCATGCCGTCACGCATGCAAAGCTTTATTTTACACTTACGAGTTCGCCACCCCCCCTGACCGATACACCATCTCTTTTTGACTATTTTCCTCCTTTTGTAATAGTATGTACGTTTGTACCATTCTGAGTAATCCCTAAGATCGCGCTTACACGTGCTTGCATATACGCACATCACGGCTATCGTTAGCGCAGTTTCTATTTTGATATCATTTTATTGTATATATTTTCATCGATGGTAAGTAATGCAATCATGCATCGTTCGTGAATCGTTTTATTTCCTCGAAAATTTCACAACTTTGCTTTTCATCTGCGCTGTATTCAGGTGTGATAAAAAATGTGCCTAATAAATTTTATACACGCGTGATCATATATTATAATCATTTTATACAAAAAATATGATTTCACTTTTCTGACATTAAAACAGATATACACTCAAAGAGATCATATGCTGTAAGTACATTATACCAAGCTTGATCTAATGAGATCGCAATCTACAACATTTCTTATTTGAAAGTTTTATGATACATAAAATCACGTCATTGTTTCGTAAACTTAGCATTGAATAAGAAAAACTAGTTTTTGCTGCGTATGGGACAAAAATGTATACTAACTTACGTATATAGAAACAAACGATTTGCATCAAGTTTTGATAAATTCAACACTACAATCGATCATTGTCATTCTGACAGTCACTTCTCACACGGACAACTCACACTCTCACAAGACGAGTCAAAACGTCAGAAGTGATACTGAGATTACTGAGTGCAAGCTCGACCAAAGCTTGAATATTGCACAATGTGGAAATCAGTGGAATATGTAAGCTTTAGACGTCTATATTTGGGTGTGATAATGTGATCGTGAGAGAAATCGACAGACACTTGTTTACTATACTTACTTGTTTGGTTCTGAAATTATATTTGATTTCTCTTGGGATTTATTGATCTTCCTTTAGGTAAGAATACATATACAACTTCTTTGTTTGACTACCTGCACTACATACGCGTAAAACATTTTTAATCATTAATCTGGATCACAAATAGCAAACGCTGCAATCGAAAGACCAAAATTGAATTTTGTTTACAATCAACGAAAGTGTGAAATACTTATCAGTTAATCATATATTTCAACGCGAGGACATTGAAAATTTTTAAAAACCTATGATAACTCAAATTACGTGAAGAATACAGACTTCAGAGTATCTTTTTTAGAACGGCAGACGCATAATTTTATATTAAAGTATTGTTTTTCTTCTTTTTTTTTTTTTTTTTCAATTATTGTCATAATAAAGGGCTAAAAAACGTAAATTAAAAGCTCAGTAAAAGTAATGTTCAAACATTTTTTTTATCGAATAGCCTGAGCTAACCTGCAAAGTATCCAAATTATATTTCGTATGAAAAAAAAAAAAAATTTCTACTGTAAAACAAAATTATTTCGTATTGAATATATTCGTTCATATATAATTTTACAAACGATAACTCAGCATGCAGATACTTCGAAAAAACACTATTTTCAGGTGATCTTTATTGAATAAAAATAAATTAACTTCGACAAACGATATCAGTATGTCTGACGTTGAAGAAGACTTTTGTAAAAAGATGCGAAAGGCCACCAGAGAAATCCATGCAATCAGCGACGCTATGGTTAACGCTAAGCTTGCCTTTGGTAAGTATAACAAAAGTTATCTCCCTAAAATTGTTTAATGTTTCGTGATCAATTATTTACTTAGAAAGTTCGATCTTTTTATCTGTGTAGGTTTCTCAAATGACAAAGTCTGGGCAGATGGTCTTTTGGTGTTTTACGAAATTTTTCGGTACCTAGAAGCCGCTATGTTGAGATTAAAGAACACAGAAGTTGGACAGCTGAGAATAAATGGACTTCAGCGCACCGAGGCTTTCGAAAAGGATCTTGAATTTTACTTGGGAAAACACTGGGTCAAAAATTACACTCCAAGGTGATTGGGCACGAATAAATTATTTACGCTAATAGACATACTGTAATGACAGAATTACAATTTTGCAGAGAAAGCGTTGTGAAGTATTTGATTCGACTCAGAGAATTAGAAGAGAAGGATCCATTACTTTTGATGGCATACATATATCATTTGAACATGGGACTTTTGAGCGGTGGAATTATTTTACGAAAAAAAAGACAGCTCATGCAGAAAATTAATTTGTTTACTAGCGAAGCGTTGACTCTCGGTAATAATCTAACAGACTTTGGTAACTGCAGTATTTATGAATTAAAATCCGAAATGCGCAGTAAAATGAATCAAATAGCTCATTCACTGGATAAAGATACGAAAAACAAACTGCTTGAAGAGAGTAAAATGGTGTATAAGTTGAACAATGAAATCATTAGGAGTGTACGAGGCGCAGGTTCTGTGGTTATAAAAAAAATCAGCTACGCTTGTGTAGCTGCAATCATATTCTTTATTATCTTTTTAAATTTTTTTAGGCGTCAGTGAATCACAAAAATTACTTTCTTATACATAACTGTAAATATACATATATGTATTCTATTTTTTCGTAACACTAACGTATGTACAATTTTTTAAAATAAACTAAGAGTATTTTTTTACGGATCATGATACAAAAACTGTGTATTTAATAAATTTACAATAAAAAAACTAATAATATGTCACACAAGCTGCACAGAATATTATGATGATAGTATTACAAATATGAATACTATCAAACGCTTTTTACTCAAATAGAGTATAACAAAAAGTATAGATCATATTGCTAATACTGAATCTATTGCAAAATAGAAATAATCAATAGTCTAATATTTGAAGAATTTTTACAAACAGTAAAATGTCTAGAAAAAAAAGCATGTTTATCATTTGAAAAATTTCAAAAATATTTGTCCATCCACTACAAGATGCTGCACATTTTTAAAAAGCATAAAATTAAAGTAATTTTTATCAAGTTATGAAATTACTTTGGCAGTGATAAGACTAACTCACACATAAATAATTTAAAAAAATCACAGCATAGCTTTACATGTCAATTGCATAGAAAAAAACAAAAAACAAAATTTATAGGCAACTAAGAATGGATTTCTTATCGAATTTAAAATTCATCCAAACTGGCGTTTGAAAATCAAATGTTGGGAAAGTGCCGCTCAGATTTTGTGCCGTACATGTGGACAAAATCGATTTGTCCGAAACTTTTCGAGTTGTCTTTCCAGTACTGGGTTTACCAATATTTTCTAAAATAACATTAACGTATAAAATATTTCATCATACTTTCATTAACTAATAATATGTAACCAAAGCATAACTTTACCTTTTTTTTCCTTATGTACCACAGAAGTTTTATTGCTCACATTTTCAGAGCGTTTTATTTGATTTGAAGATTCCTTGCTTACAGCATTTGATTTGTTGACCCCTTGTGACTTTGATTTCAAAGGGGTTTCCACTAACTGCTTGGCAAGGATTGCTGGAGACTGATCACTTTGTTCACCAAACAAATTTCGCTTGATTGCTCCTTTCGAAAATGAATTTTTATTCGATTCGTTTATTCTCGATTTATTCGATGCGGGTGATGCATTAGCTTGACGTGAACACTTGAGATCCGTCAGAGCTTCATTCTGTTGAATTATAAACTGTGTAAAAAGCTTGACTTATTTTTCTACAAAAAAAACGAAAGAACTTTTATTACCTTGGCAACTTGTCTTTTGTTCCTAGCACCGGACTCCGTATCTCCAACAGATTTGCGGCGGTTTCTTTTAGTTTGAGCTGTTGATGCGCTTTTTTCCTTTTGCTGCTTCTCTTGAACCCATTTTTTCATTCTTCTGTGTAAATAAATAGTAAAACCACATAGAATGTAATTATCGCAATTAGAAATATTAATGAAAAGAGACAAAAGGTCTCACCTGACAAAGGGAACGACCATAAAGAATGCATTTGGCCCTACACCGATTTTGACCTTTGGTGTCATGTCTTTTTTATTATTTGGTAAATTTTCCAAGTCGAACCATTCGACATTCTTTATCTCTTTACGAGTTTTGGGTTGGAATTTTGTGTCCTTTTGGACTCCTGATATTACGTACAACCTCACAAGCTGTTCGTTAATAACAGACTCGATATAGTCATTCTTGTCAATCAAGTTTGAAATATCAAAACCTGTCTCTTCAAGAACTTCCCTGACCGCACAATGTGAGGGATCCTCGTCCTTGTTAATTTTGCCCTTGGGAAAGCCCCAACTGTTTTTTGCCCAGTAACTCTGAACAAGCAGGACTTTGGTCAGATCTTCATTAAAAACTATTGCACCAAATGTGGGCACATTCTGTTTGTACTCCCGCCACTGATCAATTATATCATCAACGTGCGACACGTGCGGCTTGAGGAAAGGAATATGTTTGAAAATATGAGTTGTGAACTCCTTCATACCACACGACCTCAACTTAGAATTTTCTTCGGCACAGTAAAAGTCCAAATAAAACCAGTGAGCGAGCTCTATTTGAAAGCATATGCGAATGTGGTTTTTCCTTTCCTCCTCTGGGATATTTATGATGAAGCGACTGCAAAAATCAAAAAGCATTATATCGAATTGAAAGTTTACGTTTGTAATCACAGCACTTCCGTGAATAAATTAAGCTTTTCAAAGATATGTGTATGCACATTATACAGATCATTTACTAACCTGCTTAGATCGTCCAGAATATAGATGGGAATTGCGTGTTCCGACATTTCTTCTTCCAAACTTGGTGCTTGGAGACAAAAGTAGCTTTGATAATTTCAAAAATAATCTTTGACAGGTCAATTGAGTAGAAAGACTAAACACGAAAACAGCTTTTTGCGAATCACAATGCACAATCCTTTTGCATGGTTTGTTCTGGGTTTGTTGTACTCCAGACGTTCACTATACGCTCCAGCTCCAATTGTATTATGTTAATATGTTATCCGCATAATAATCATTAAATATTCAATAGTTACAATTACTTATGACATTGACAATCTTCGCTACAGAGCGATTCTAACTGATTCTAACTTTAATACTTAAGTACTTTTCATAAGTACAATAAAATTATAAAACATCTCTGAAAATATAGTACATGCAGGTTTGGGGCTTATTGACGCGTCACTGCAGTTCACTAAAGTGCCGTGGCGCTGATCTTGTGATTCTCGTCGTCAAGTCGCAACACACACCAAACAAATAACAATTAGCTGATAATTTAATTTTTCTTAATAAAATAATGAGATAAATCAACAATAAAGAACAATTGTTCCCCACTGTCATTTTCAATACACCACCGGCACTCGCGTCTGCGATGTCAATATCTGGTTTCTCGTCTTCTTAGTCTGACTTAGTTAATTATCATAACTTTTATATTTTACTTTGATAGAAAAAAAAAAAAATAAATAAACATGAATGAAGAGAGCAATGGTAATTCTTGAATTTTTTTACTAACTTAAAACTCGCAACCCATGTTGTCACTCATTATAAATAAATTGGCGTGAGAATCAATCATGAAATTAAAAATATGAACATACACTAAACTCAATCAATAATTTATACGCTTTGTGATTTTATTTTATTAACATTTTAGAGTGTTTTTTACGATTTTAGATTCCCTCATTTTTATGAGTTCGGAAGATGATGATAAAGACAGTCACGAAAATGTATTTTTTGATCAAATCATTGGACACATTGAAGACCTCCTTATAGGTACGATACAATTTAATGAAAATTTACCTAAAATTAATACGCGCATTGATGATCAACAATGAAAAATTGATGTATTTAAATGTAGAAGACGAATTTCAGTCAATTCAAAAATGCTACTTGAATAAGTATTGGAACGTTTTTGAACCTATGGAAGAAAACAAATTAGTATACATGGAAATATTTAATAATTATGTAAGTATACTTTCAAAAAGTAATTCATAACTGTCTCTCGCTTTGGTTAATTACTCAGTTTCATCCACAAGAATAAAGATATCGAAAGTTATTTGGATAGAAATCTAAAAAAAAACATACCGAATTTTTCTATGGATTATTTTATAAACGAATTACAGTAAGTATCTTAGTGTGCTATATTTTTACATATCATGAAGGTATACTCAACTTTCGTAAAATAGTACAAAAATTACTTTTGTTTAGGAAAAGGCGTTCAGAATTGGAAGGAGAAGTTTTCGAAGTTCTTTCATCTTTTACCGACTTTCTGGCATTTAAAGAACTACTTTTAGATTATAGAGCGGTATGTAAGCTGCGAACTGAAAAATGTATCCCCATTTGCAATTAAGTTTTTAATTAAACAATTTTTGTAGGTTCAGGAAGGAAAGGTGCAGGATTTAAGTAGTGGAATGGTCATAAAACATCTAAGTTAACATTCCTTTAAGTAGACAAAAAAAAAAAATTGTGAACCAATCATCAAGGGAAAGTCCAAGTTCGAAATAATAACTTTCTGTAACAGCAACTTGATTTTTATAGCAATTAAAAATAATGTACAAAAATATTACAAAAACTGTAAAATCATTTCTTATAAAACTTTTGGGTTTGTTTTAATGCATCAGAATTTCCATTTGAACAAGTCGACCATTTGTCTCATTTGGCATTCGATACGGAAGGGTCCCTGCAAAGCTAGTGAGGGCCCGGGCTTGTTCCCTTAAATCTTTCAACTGCTGTTCTCTTGCGATTTCATCACCCGGCTCAGTGGACCTTAATTTTTGATATTGTCGGTAAAGGATCGTCATAGTAGCTAAAAGAACATCAGCCAGAGTGCCTGTCACTTCCGGTGATACACGCCGCAAGGCTGTAACTCTTTCATCAACTTCCCTAACATTTAGTGGCAGTAGTTTTGAATCGGCTATTGTCTAAAGGAGTGTAATGTATAAATAAGTCATTGTTTTGTAAAGTTTGATGACAATATATTTAATCACTTACCCTCAAGGCATTTTGATATTCATCATTGTGGAACTGATCAAAGAACACCATAAGATCCCTTAAAGTGTAGAAAGCAGCTACTAATTCTGCCGGTGCTTGTATAGGCAAACCTTGATACCTATCACATGTATTTATAATTATCAGCTAAAAATTTTAAACAATTGAACACCTCTTTTGAAATGTTTGATTAAATACCCACCTGAAACTAATATCATTTGCTGTGACTTGTAAACGACTTCGCAGTGATCCAGGTATCGTTTTTTGGCTAACAATTTGAGCCATAAGTACACACATTAAATTTAAAACTTTATCATGATTTCCAGCTAAATCGTACATCATAACTGCATCTTCTAATAAACCTTTTCTGTACAGAGTTTCAGCACTTATATTAATTACATCATCTGAATTTATTTGGAATTGATCCAAGATTCCAGGCAGCCGTCGATCTTTATCAATTTTTCCAACAAGTAAAGAACGATTTTCCAGTGAAGATTCCACAACCATTTCAGCCACTGATGTAGCAAACATATTTCTGTCATATGGATCTTTCATGCATCTGTAGAAAATGAAAGTAATTATTTACTCAATGAATTTGAAAAGTTTAATTGGAAAGCTTACCGCAGCAGGAACAAATACTGTAGAGTCTCTTTTGGATCGGATGCCTCGAATCTTTTAACATACAACAATATTAATCTAGCAAAATTTAATCTCTTAGCCGGAGGCTTGTCTGATGGATCAACACTCATGAGAGGTGCCAAAACACTTTGACTAACGGCTAATAAACTATGTTCGTGCATGGCAGCTGCCAAATGAACTGAATGAGCCAGGTGTCGGGCTCCAGCTCCCCTAGCAAGAAACTCTAAGGCAGCTTCAAATTGCCCAGTCAAAAAGAGCATAGTAAAATATAAAAGTGGCTGTTCATGAGCACGATAATACGATTCACCTAAAAAGTATTCAAGTATATTTTACACAATGAAACAATGAATTACAGTTATGTTTAATATTGACACGATTTTTTTACCATAAACTTCTAATATAGTTGTTTGCAAATGGTCTAACGTGAGCTTATTTTCTGGGTCGGCCTGTTCTCTAACTTGACATAACTTGAGCCACAAGTAATCTTCAGCAGCTGACATGACCTCCGTATGAAGGTCATCCGGCTCACATGGGACCAATACACAATATGCTGCCTTTTTGTAAGGGTCGGTGGCAGACCTGACGTGCTTCCTGTAATGTAGTTTTAGCGTTGATTCTGCTCTAGAGCTAGGACGATGTTGATGATCTTCACATGCCTCTTCAAGTGCTGATCTGAATTCTTGAAAAGCAGTACCACACTGATTTAAGCAATGCAGGGCAGCTTTCATGTCACCAGATCGCAAGCAATAATATACAAGAGGCCACAATGGTCTGTCTTCGATAATTACTTCCTCCAAGTCTCCCATATTTTGAATTTTGATGCCCACAAAGCTTTTGACAAGTGGCAGTGTACCTGGAATACCACCCCTTTTGGCTTGCGCCAAATTTTCATTCACTAGAGAATTCATAAAATCTTTGTAACGATTTTCAAGATACTTTCTAGCTTGAAATACAATCCTCTGTTCAACAGCCAATGTGTTTCTTGATTGAATTTCATCTCCAGCTGGTATCGGAGGTATATCAACCATACACTTAACCATTTGCCACATGTCCAACACTTTCTTGTCATTAAAAACTTCTGCTGCTTTAATAAAGGCAGTGAAAAGATTTGGTCTTGTAACTCCTTTCAATACGTGTTCATTATAATTATGCAATTCCTTGGCATAGGCAGTTTCCACATCAGTCAAATTGCTTATCATTGAGCCAGCAACTTTGGTCCGCTGAGGCGTCCCTCTTAGATCGACCAACTCGCCTGAAGGAGCAGTCATCGAATTCATTATTTCATACTTTAGTTGTTTCCACTCTCCAAGAACATGTTCCATCGTCTGAACTTGATTGCTCTCAAAGGTCTGAAAATTATTATCAACATGAATAATTTAAAGTGAGTATTTCTCAAAAGAAGTTAACCATGTTTATTTACATCTCGGTTGACTTGCTCTATAACGGACAGAATGGCATTTTCTTTTTCGTTTCTGAGAAAACCATTAATGTCTGTATCAGCTATGGGATCGAGAGGCTCGAACGTTCGTCGTGTGCTGAGAGAATTCAACTTTTGGGAAATCTGTGACAGATCAATGCCCTTGGAACCAAGAAGAAGATGACTGAAAAAGGTAGAAAAACATATCTGCTTGATAAATAATCATTATAACTGCATTGATAGAACAAGCTGGCACTTACGCTTGAACTTGATTGTCCTGGGTGGTGCCAGTCTGCGACATTTGAGACCATATCTCATTGGAGCCATCAAGTATCTGTCGAAGGTTTCTTTCGACCTGGGGAAGCTCCCTATTCCCTTCGACGTTAGCAGCCATTTGTTCTGCCCTGCGAAGCAGCTCATTCAAATCGGTATCACCCATTTTTGTAATTTCTTATATGCACAGCTTTTTTGTTAATCTTTTAACGAAAACAAACTGACATGAGACTTCCACAACCTCTATAACGGCTGTAACCGCAGCGTCCGCACTCCGCAGTCCGCACTCCGCAGCCTGTATACGGAGTACAATATATATAGGTAAAATATAGTACATTAGCCAAAAGTAGCCATAGAGAAAATTCGTTCAGCGTGAATTCACCAATGAGAGAAGTTATGCAATGGAATCAGCCAATAGGAATTAAATGTTTAAATTTCCCGCCGAATGAATTAAACCAAGGCAGGGATGGGTAAAGACACGGAATTTGTATTTTTCACATGACACGTGTTGTAAATGTCATTTACTTATGTTATGATTTAATCATGCCAAAAATATTAAAAACCTGTTATTTGAAATTCAGAAAATCGTTTCAAAAACCTGAATAAGGTATGAGTCTATAAGCAGAAAAAGATAAACATTTCAATCCCTGAATAATAAAAATCTGCAGTTGGGCTCCCGAGATGAATGATATATTTTTTAGTTTGTAAAATAGGAAAAAAATAATGTAGCAGGATGATCTAAAATTTTAAATAAAACTACTTACTCTATGAGACATAAATGTGTAGGAAATCGAATTAAAAATTTTTCACCCCAAAAATGACAAAAAAACGTTTTTTGACCATCAAAAATCGTTATAATAACCTTGATAAGGTATGAAACTTTACAAGATATCTTCTACGTATATTCTCTAATGATACCATCTCAGAAAACCAAAAGAATTTGAAATTAAAACTTGGAAAAATTTTACTGTGCAGAAAGTAGAAAGTACGTTTGACTTTCAAGACTATCCCTGTCTCTATCTCAGTTTTTGTTCTTAAGAGATAAAAGAAAAAACACGTAACTTACATTTTTTGATAGTCTATCCCTGATGGACCAAATAGATTTTTTCATGTAAATTGCCCATTTCCCGGGAATAAACGCAATTTGTTCTCATAGGTAAAATAAATCAAAGTTCAAAGCAAAGTTTTTCAATTATATTATTACATAGTTTTTATTTCAAGATTTATTAAAAAAAATGTTTTTAACTTGAAAGGACGATTTGTAAAAAAAAAAGAACTGAAGCTATAGATTACAGAATAATCGATCCACGCGTGGATAATCTCTTATTTTTTTTTTTTTATCGCTCACATGAGTTATACATTACAGCGCGCTCTTGCAGCCTACTATAGTAAATACAATGAGAAAGAGAGTAATGCTCTTTTTTTTTATTTGGTAAATTGAAAAAGTAGAGGGTCACTGTTTGAATAGAAGTTAGTACCTACGTATCTGCTGATATTTCAGCATAAACTATCTGATACTTTACGTTTGACCTGAGGAAGAATGTTTCATCCAATACATTTGCACAATTACAGTGATTGCATCTCGTAACTTTTCGATTTTGCGTGGCGTTTCACTCAACCAAAATGTCCAAGAGAGATTCTTATGGTCTTTACGATTAGTAAAACTTGAATAACGCTGTGCACACTAATACAACTCTATGCATGTATTGTCTGTGTTAAAATCGTCAGGTCAATTGCTGCCCAGATCTAATAAAAAACTACAGAAATGACTCGGAGTAAGCTACACTATTCAAAGTTCTATTATTTAATAGAGAGAAAATGGCGATCAACATTTTTACTTTATCACCTTTGCTACAATAATATTGGCTTACGGAACACTGCAGCAACAGAGTAAATCGAACAAACCTAAACGATAAAAACGCTTAATAGATATAGAAAAAAATGTACATAAGCAGTATTTTTATAGCAGTCTTGAACATGTAGATGAATAATTTTCTCCTGAATATTTTTTCTCTTTCTTTCTTTCTATACAACGACTTTTCATTAACGTAAAATATACTTTATAAATACCGAGACTTACGCTTATCGGATAAAAAAATGTAGCGTTTTTGAACGACGCAGGCACATATCCAAAACTTAGACATGCATAATGTAAAAAGATAAAGATTGATTTCGCATTTCTCAGAACGACATTATCGGCTGTTAAGATATTAACAAATTCATTGATACTTTCTTCAATTTTACACTACAAAGATATAACAACTATTCGATATACATATATATGTGTCCGTATATAAACAATAAACTGCACTTCTTTCCAATGATATAAAATAATAATCATAACGTATTAATAATTGTAATATTAAAAATAATCATAACGTGCTTTACATAGTGTGCAGAATAATAAAGTTAAGAATCTCCAATATACGTATGCACAAACACACGCATCTAAATATACATATGTGTGTGAGTGTGTCTATGCATACACAGATTCAAGTGTGATTGGTAGAAAAATTGATTGCACGTCATGTGTAACAATTGTTAATAATATTAATCTACGCGATAGTCGGTGGCTCGGTACAGCAGAAAAATATCGCCGGGTCAAAGGAGAGAAGGCTTGGAAGCTCGCTGTTTCAGTCTAGCCAATAGGGCCTGCTCTTCGTCCTCCTTGCTGGCAGCTGCCGCGAATGCTTGCTTGTCGATCGCGTTTGCCGAACTGGCAGCTGCTCGAAAGCTCTCGGACCTGTATTTGTCCCGCAGAAAAGTCCTCCGCTCTTCCTTGTACTTTTCTATGCGTTCGCGACACTGCGGATCGTCGAGGTCGATTCCGAGGTTCTTAGGAACGTAGCCACTGCGTGCCCAGAGCTTTTCGCTAGAAGCCGACGCTTCACTGGCCATTGGTTCCGAACTGCCGGTCATCTTGTTAAACTTGGCCTCGTCCAGCGAGCGGCTAAGCGCTGCCCTCGTGGTTCGCGCGTGTCGGGCTCGCAGGCAAGGTGGGAGCTGATGCAAGGCTGGAACAGGGCTGAAAAAATAAAGAGTAAAACGAGTCGGTAAATGCGTTCGTCTGATTTTTGATGGTTTATGATAGTTGGGTCAACTCACGTTGGATTGTGACAATTACTCTTGTGCGACTCGTCTAGTTTTCCCCTCGCGTTTTCCAGTTCTTGCTTCATCTTGTGCTCTCGAACGATTTCCCGACCTATTTCCGAATCAAAACTCCGCCTGTCACGCAGATAGTCCGAGTCCAGTCTTCTCCTTGGAAGAGTCGAGTCCATTCTGCCACCGATGCCACCGGACAACCTTTGGAGTGCCAATTCTTGCAAGATAGCTGCCGTATCTTTCTGTAGGACTGGATTTCGTTCGACATGTTTGTCGCTCGAAGGGGAGATTTTGGCCCGTAATCGAATCGCATCGTCGGAAATCACATCTGGAACATGAGCCATTTCTTGAGGCTCAACAGCTGCACTTTCTAACGGAACGACGACTCCCAAGTCGTCCTGCGTGTATGAATCCGCAATTGAATCGCTGCACTCTTGGCCCACGTATTGTTTCGTCTGATGATATTTTTCGCTCGAATAATTATTAGGTGAACCACTAGCAGTGAAATAATTTGTCATCTGCTTGAGTGGCTCGTTGCTGCGAACAACTTTGGATTCTCTTGATTTTACACAAGCTTCAGATTCAACTAAACTCTTACATTGTTCATCAATCACACTAGTTTCACAAACTTTTTCATTAAAACTGTCACCAGTTCCATTATTTGAAGCATTGGATGCCTCTTTTTCATTCTCACTGGTGTCACACTGATTATCATTAGTCATCACTGATTTCCAATCACTTTCACGTTTGTCATCATTTTTCACATCATTTTCACTTACTTGGTAATCTGTCCTATTAATCTCAAAATTAGAATTATTCGGGTTGGCTTCTAAACAGCTGCTCGTCAGCAGTAGATTCGTATCTAGTCTTACACTGGCTAACTTTGGTCGGTTTATACAAGACAAAACAAAATTGCTGTTGTCACTTTGAATATTTGTTTCAAGGTGTGTTTTGTCTGGTGATGAATAGTACATTGTCTTTTGGCTATTCTGTACTTTACTTGGTTTATTGGTCAAATAACTTTTCGAGTCTTCATACTTTTCCACACATTTGTTTTCTTGGGTTTCGCTGTTTGTAGTTTTTTGGGAAGCTACAAATAAATAAATTTTTTATTACCATAGATTAAGTTTGTCGATGATTCCATGCATGGAAAAAAAAGTTTTCCTACTTCGGGCGTTTTTGAGAGGCTGGTGCGCCCTCGGTAGGAAAAGTAGCATTCAATACTCGGTCGTAAAGGCTTCTTTACGAACCTCGTTTCGCCTACGGCTCGTGCCACAAACCTCTCGGTTCGTAAATTAAAGCCTTTCCAACCTCGTAAGAAAACTACTATTTCTGTGTTGTATACAATTTGTGTACTCACCCAGCACTGGTGGCGTATTTGTCATCAGCCATTTTTTAGCCTCTTCAAAATTACTATTAAATTCTTGTGTGTTTCCAATTTCATCGAGAGAAGACAGATTTTTCAAATTTACCTCATCCACAGCTATGTTTGCGTGTAATATAGTAGTGTAGCTTTGTTCACAAATCATTGGAGAATCATGTTCAGACATGTCTGAGTTTAAAGTACGAACACTTTGAGCTTCATCATCTTGGTCCACAGATTCCTCGCTCAGTGTTTTGTCCATTTCAATATTTGCTTGGTCATTAGTGCTCTTACTCTGTTCCGCAACTTGATGGGGATTCGAAAAAGCTAAGGAAATGTCTCGACTGAAATGTGAGTTTACGAGTGAGCGCACAAATTTTCGTAAATTGAAATATACAACTAAAATGATCGTCATACCTCGTTTGCGGTTCCATTTCGATGGAGCTTGGCTCGTGTAACCCGTCACACAAAGCCATCTCTTGATCGAAAAAGTCAGCGGATGAAGATACGAAAGACGAGCGTCGCTGTCCTTCCACGGGCACAGCTGCTGCTACTGTCGAGTCGTTGGTGAAAATTTCCTCGCAGGCTTCCTCCATTGCACTCGTCCCGTGGTTGTTCTCAAGGTTCTTTGTGTACGAACCAAGATCCAAGCGGGTGCAGACGCCACGATCCCTCGGCACCTTGGTCAAGTAGCTCTGGAGGAGGCCAACTTTGTCGCTCGAGTCTTTGGCCGGACTGATTTCCAGCAGCGGTGACGGTGTGGGTATCTCGTCCACTTCGAGGGGCAGCGAAAAACTTTTGAAGCTTATTCGCGGACTTGCGTTCGGAGTGAGTGGCGTCGAGGCCTCGGAGAGCAGCGGCAGGTAACCAGGCGTGGGCAGTGGCGAGGGCGTTTCAACTTCGTGTACGTCGGCCGATACCATGATCTGTTTATAGAAGCAGACGTGTACGTCAATCATGTAACCCCGCTGATAGGTGTGTGTTGAAAAGACAAACAGCCGGTTTTACTCACCTGGTCTGGACTCTGACTGTCAATAAAGCGCAACTCTACCTCGCACTGCAGCCGCTCCTCGAGCCTCGAACGCTTCCGCTTGGAGCCACCGACGGGCACGAGGGTGCTGGGCCCCCCGGGTACACCGACGCAGGCGATACTGTCGTCAACGCTTACGCCGCCGCTGCTGTTGCTGCTGCCGGCGTCAACGCGATTGGCAGGGTCGTTGGTCTCCTGCTTGGGCCGCTGCCGCCTGGGCGAGATCTCGAGCGACTCCTCACCCGACAGCATACGCATCTCGCGTTCCTCGAGCTCGAAGCTCAGCTGGATCTCCGAGAGGTCGAGGGCCGAGGCGGCCGCGCTGGGCGCCGAGCTCGCCGCGTCAGCCAACTGCTCAAAGTACGAGTCGTGAGAGACGGAGCGGCTGTGGCCGCAGGTCCGCGCGCTGGCGGCCGTCGCTGCTGGAGCCAGCAGTGGGCCCAGGCTGTCCTCGGTCGCCCCGTCCAGACTGTCGGCGCTCTTGACGGGCCTCAGCGTGCGGCGCTCGACCTGGGACGATACGTTCGCACCAGCCGATGACGAGCCGGAGGACGAGCAACCGGAGTACGAAACGGGCGTCCTAGCCACGGGCACGGGCGCGGAGACGCTCTTGCCCTGGGCCGGGTTCTCCGCTCGCTTGCTCTCCTTCTTGATGCTCTGGCGAGCCGGGGCGGCGGCCCGGCCAAAGAGAGCTCGCCAGTTGAGGGAGGGCGATCTCTTGGAGCCGGTGCGCTTGCGCTGTCCGGGCGGCAGATCGATGATCGTGTGGTAGCGGGCGGGAAGACCTGCGGCGCCAGGTCCCACCTCGATGAGCTCTGGTTCCGGAGCGAGCGAGCGACTGCGCGCTTCCTCGAGCGTGAGGAGTCGCGTGGTGTTGCTGGCGATGGCCAGGGACTTTGGTCGCTGCTCGGCCGGGGCAAGGGGTACGCCGCTCGGACCCGGCGCGAATATCAGCTCGGCGTAGCAGATGAGAAACTCGGTCACTACCGCCTGGACCCCGACTCCCTGTAGAGCCGCCACTCCGCCGACCTCGAGCTCCTTGCAGCGCAGCAGATTCGGTGCCCAGACTATGGCTACGTTGCGGGGCGTCATGCCGGTCTCGTCTCCGCGCGCAGCCACCCGTACCAGGTGACGCATCAGGTACTCCAGGGTCCTGAAAAGCAGATGGATCGATTATTTGGACCCCATGATTTTTCGAGACTATAGTTTGGAATAGGGTTGAAAGGAATGAAACGAACGAATTACCGGTAGTGCGGCGGTGGCAGCTTGCGCACGGCGTCCCGCATTCGAGCGAGCCTCTCGGCGTCGCTGGGCGATTGGACCGCGCTGACGAAGGTCGAGTACAGCTGGTAGGTGCACAGGGGATTCGGCAGCTCACGAAAGTACATCTTGAGAAGCGAGGCGACCGAGTGTATGTCCTGCAGAATGCTCTCGTCGGCGTGGAGTACGGGCAACCTGTCCTCGTCGAAGGCGTGCCGCAGCCGCTGGATGTTGGAGGTGACGCCGCTCAGCCGGTAGATGCCGTCGACGAGGCCGTGGCGCTCGATGAAATTCGCGCAGCAGCTCAGAACGCTGGGAACCTCGCGGCCCGAGTTCAGCAGGTGCTCACCGAGGTCGCAGCCGAAGACGCGCTCGCGCAGGATGCCCGACTGCTTGAGGCGTCGACGCGACGGCCGGTTCAGGATGAACGACCGGAAGAAAGCAATGAGTTTGCCGTGCTTGCGCAGCACGGGCTTTACGGGCTGTTGGTGGTGGAGCTGCTGCAGCGGGTGCTGGCTACCGTTGGAGCTGATGAGAACGGCCGGCGGGGCCAGGTGCCGCGGGAGCTTGTCACCGATGAGAGCGACGCACTCGGCGGGAAAGAAGCCAACGTCGAAACCGCGCTTTCCCCTCCACCAGGAACTCTCGCCCGAGGGCGGCATGTCGATCACGGATATCATGTCGCCAACCTGGAAGGAGATCTCGTCCGTTGCCTGGGCCCGGTGCGGCCGTACCGCGTAGGCGGCCGCGACGGCGGGCATGTTGATGGGACAGGAGTCGGCCTCGGGCACGAGGATGCGCCGGCCGCGGTTGTCGAGCTGCATCCAGTTGAGCACGGGGCCGCAGTTGAGGCCCTCGTGGCTGAGGGACGAGAAGCGGCGCAGGTACTCGAAGGCAATGACCGCCAGCTCGGTACCGCCGACCCCGGCCGCGAAGCCCGACAGCTCCGCCAACTGCGAGTAGCTGCGGTCGAAGATGCACCGGTGCAGCTGACGATCGAACAGAACGAGGTTCTCGAAGCTGCGCTGCAGCGTCCAGCAGGCGTCGCCCGAGGTCACGCGCACCGCGAAACCCGAGGGGCTCTGCTCGGACTCGCTCAGCGACACCTCCAGTCTGCCGAGCTCCACGTGCTCGTAATGGAAGTGCGCGCACTCGTCGAGCTTGGGGAAGCGGGCGATGCTCGCGCTGCTGCCGGAGCTGCTCATGCCGAAACTGCCGAGCTGGTGCTGTTGCTGCTGCTGCTCGTCTTCTTCGGCGGCTGAGCTGCTCCCGGCCCCGCTAGTCGTTGCTGCTGCTGCTGTCGCTCCCAAGACAGCTAACTCCGGCCCCGTCCAGGCCTCGAGCCTCCTTATACCCGAGCCCGCCGACATCTCTTTCACCTGGCTTTACCTCTTCTTCTTCCGCTTCCTGGGTTTCTCCAACTCCGGCATAATTGCCTGCAATTGAAATTAATGTAAATTGTTTAAATTGTTTTCACCGCTCAAATGTTTTTTTTTTTTTTGTAAGAATAAGTGAATAAAACATCGAGAAAATTTTAATTCCGGTGACATGGTGGACAAGGAAAACGAATTGCTGTTGGCGTCAAAAGAAACAAAAAAGAATGTACGAATGAACAAGTGGCAGTTTGTACAGCAATGTAGGGTGGACCAATTGGATGGGCCATTAAAAACAAGCAAGCGTATGATACTCGGAACAATAATAATGATGAGAGGTAAGTATAACGTTGAGGCAAGACATATTTCTGGAAGATTACCCTACTTGGTAATCTTGGTATGGATAAATGTCAAGGTGATAGAGAGAGAGAAGCTCCTGTACACACATAACCTGGACTGACAAACGAACGTATTGTGCAGTATGCAAGAGAAGCTGCAGACTAGTATGCAGAGATTCACGGAAGGCAATAAAAATATCGAGGCGAGACTCGATGGGAGAGCCAGACTCTCTGCCAATTTGTC
Organism: Copidosoma aretas; assembly: GCA_030522625.1. Lineage (NCBI taxonomy): Eukaryota > Metazoa > Arthropoda > Insecta > Hymenoptera > Encyrtidae > Copidosoma > Copidosoma aretas. The sequence continues at coordinate 22,518 of JAPYYV010004929.1, forward strand.
AATTAATCTGGGGGCTATACTCTCTCGTCACAAGCACCTCCCTACCCCACATACACACACATACACCAAGAGAGTTGATATTGTTTTGCTTGTGACAGCAAGGATTGCGGGTGGATATAAGATAATTTAAGATACGAGAATACCTGCAGCAGCAGGAGAACAGCCAGGACAGCCGGAAATAGACAATTACGTGAGAGTCGAGAGATTCAATCAGCTGGTTCAGTGGGTGCGTTGTTGAAGAAAATTCGGGCCAGCTAAGTAGGCAAGTAGCCAGCCAGTCGCGGTAATTAGAGCTACATGAAACACTTGAGACTTTGTTTACTTACTATTGGAAGACGATAACTGATAATGGCAAAGACGAGGAAGATAAGGGCGACAGGCGTCGTCTCCACGGAGATGATATTGGTGACGAGTGCTGACGACGGCGACGACGGCGACGACGACGACAACGAAGACGTCCTACGACTACATTATTTAGTCGACCGATCTAATGTGTTTATGTGCAGTATAACTGTATACTTATATCTGTAGACACGGGCGTGCGCGAGAGCAGGCGCGAGAGAGGCAAGCAGTGGTGCCCCGGGTATCCGTGGTTCTCAACATTCCTCTTAGTCGTCGCACTTACTTTACTTATCTAATTAATAATTTTGCTGGACTATTTTTCAATGTCCAATGGCCCGAAATAGATGTTCGATTGGATACTTCTTGCGTTACTGCTGTTAAATCATGCAGTTGAAAGGCCCGCAGCTGCAGATAAACGGCAAGTAAATTTTGCTGCAATGCTGATGCCTGCAAGGACTTTCCAGTGGTTGATTGCTCGTCATCTTCACTGTTGTCTGTTAATAAAGTTTTCCGACTTTTCCGAGTTGCTCAAAAGCTGTCAAAGTTCTTATAATCACGATTCACCCGCGCGATACATCTGCGATTCTGTCATTCTACGAATACTTACTACGTCTTGGTCTTGTTGCGCGCGTCAAGAGTAATATAATCGATCAATATATTTACAAGCGCTTGGTGCACCTGTTAGTGGCTTATTATCTCTCTATATACCTACATGTATTTTATGACAGGTATAAATTAATAAATTTCATGTGTAGAAAATTAATTTGGATATTACACGATTATACATACAATCAGACTCATTTGAAATGGTATTAAAAAAAATTATTGCTTTTTAATTTAAAATAACATTGAGTAGTTGTACACATACGGCTGCGATGCCCGCGATACAATTAATATATTATATTTATAACATACATTTTGCATGATTATGTAATTATATACAATTGTACAGTTTATATTTACCTCAAATTGCAATTCTGCAATGTGATATTCTTCAACTAATAATAATTTTACGCGGATACGTTGTACCGCTTATAAACGTAATTACGCGCACTTGATTACATTTCGTATTATTAAAAATGATAGTTACACAACTACCTTTACTCTATATTTATGCATCATAATGAAAAGAAAAAAAAAAAACTTGTTCTTGTATTACGATAAAAGATTCGCCGATATAATATACCCTATCGTTGCGATTCATCATCACACGAGAGTACCGGAACTCTTAAAATATATTAAGTTTGCACGATCGCGGTACATAAATGACATATAATACATACAATATTCAATTCGCAACGAGACGATATTACGATGTCGTCCTTTTCTACACATAAGTATCCTCATTTTTTCCTCGTCTTGAGCAGGGGCGCGATGAAATTGCTGTCAGCCTGAGCCAAGAGCAGGCAGCCGAGCGTTTTTTCGAACTCGCTCGGGTTCCTCAGCTCGAGCGAGCGCTCGAGGGCAGCGCGCCAGCGATCGTCCAGACTCCTGTGAAATATATTGGCGCAGTACGAGCCCAGCAGCATGCACGAGAGTATGATATCGTCCATCCGAACGTGGTTTCTGTAAATGTGCTGGCCGTTTTTGCGAAACGAGAACTTGACGTTCGGATCGACCTGTTCCATTTCCATCATGTGGCACAGCATCAAAGACGCGAACGTGTCAAAGTGCTCGCTGTCGACTTGAAACTGAAAAAAAAAAAAAAAAGGGGGAAGAAAAACAACACACGGACCCGCCCCCCGCCGGGGGGGGCAGCCACACGCGATACACGCACTCGCCGCCGACTCTTTTCGGAAAAAATAAGTAAAGGTTGAATCACCCACCAAAAGCTTGATGGAGATGTAGCGCTTCAGCAGAGAAAACTCCCTCAGGGAGGAGGTCAGCTCCAAGTCGGCCTGGTGGACCAGCGAGATCGACGAGTTCCTCGTGCAAACGACGTTCTGGAGGTGAAGCGCGGTCAAGGACTTCTCCTCGATCGTCGCCACGACGGACTGGTTGTCCAGGGCTTTGGCCTCCAACTGGCCCCTCAGCGCGTCGGTCAGCAAAAATTTGAGGCTCGGGCTGCCGGAGCAGCACTTTGTTATCTGCACGGTGAAAAATTTGTCGCGCTCGGTCACGTGAAAGTCGATCTTGACGTATGATTTCGTCTTGTCCTCGAGCCGCCGTCTCAGGAGGCCCTCTGTTATCTTGAGAAAGAGATATACTTATGTAACGCGCCCGTGTCACGAGCACAAATCAAAATTACAAAAGATCTTTCAGTAGCTTGTAAATTTGAAAAAGTGTTACGCACCCCTCTGACGATACCTGCCAAAGATTGCGGAGTAACGTCGAAGGCGCTCATTTCCCCCGAAAGGCTCTCTTGAAGCGCGATTGCGAGCAATGGGTATTTGTGAGAGATGAATCCGGCACTTGTGCAGCAAATGCTCTTTATCCAAAATTCTTGCTCAAAACCTGTCGGACTTTCGCGTGATGAGTCTTAAGTACTTTGAGCCCTTTGAGCTGATCGCGCTCTCCGAGTTTCGTGATGTCTGATGTGTTTGAATATTCGAACCACGCGCGCAGGCTAACTGCCGGCGGTAAGGTAGGTACGCTGTAATTTAATCATTACCGATACGTTCACGCCCGCGTACGTATCATCGAGTTGTCGAATTTAATTGCGCATGAATTTCGAATAAAATTTTACTGCTTTTTATTATATATTAAGTAATTAAGCATGAATTATAACCAACAGCAATTTAAACATACGCATGATATTTTTATATGCGTGTTGTATGTGTGAAATAAAAGTAATATAAATATTTTAACAGAATTTTGGCAATTAACGTGCATGCTGCAGAGTGTGCATCATGAGCACGTTTTCATTTGCATTCGTAAGAGCTTCTAATAACAGCAGATGGGACTTTTACTTTTTCTTTCCAAAATCCGATGGTACGGATTGTTATTAAGTATTTGAAACGGCATTGGTATACATATGCAAGTAATTTAACACAAGAGGAATGAGGACACGATCGAGGTGATGCGAGTCAAGCCCAACAATAACGCGCGTGAAATTGTAAATAATAATCAAGTGAGTATATTTTTGAAGCCTTCTTTTCGTGAGTATAGGTACTTAATTAATAAACAACTATGACTGAAATCAGCCAAATTTAGCTGTTTTGATTGGTAAATTACATAGAGCTTTGTACTTATCATGTTTCAGGTATATAGGTATGTAGTGTTGTATTATATGTATACTTATATGCATTAATCAATCATTCAGTTACCGCAATGTTGGCATTGGCATCGGCATCGGTAACAACAAAAGCGATTCTGCCATAACAACATTGACAACCTCTGCAGACTAGTCCACCTGTAACTTATCTCGGATTCAGATCTACTTATAAGTATCAAACTTTTAATGCTTTTAGGTGCAATTTGGTCATTTCAATCGACCAGTGTGCTCTCTCAGCGATGACGACGACGACAACTCAACCGGCTTAGCCTTGACGCATGGGGCCTCACCAGACTGCAAGTGAACAGCTATATCTAAATAAGTGATGGCACCGTGACAGTTTTGGCATAAAGAAAGCTCCAAAAATCCAGTGGTGACAGAGATTATCCTATGACTGGTGAGTGTTGTGTCCTCGCAGTGCATGCGCGCGTCGCACCTATACATCGTAGTAAAACGTGTTAAAAGGTTCTGCTGGAAATGCAGGTGTGCAGTCGTAGCGAGAATCAGGTGCAGCCATCAGGCAGGTCATAGGTGGAGTGGTTGTTGTTCGTCATTGTTGTCGTTTCGTTTACCGTGTCGCGCAGTAGTGTTCGAGAACAAAAAACAAAAACAGTGACCAGCTGCAGTGAACTCGATCCAGGTGAATCGCCGGACCCAGCTGGCGTTAGCGTGACACCGACCGAGTGCTTCTTCCCGGGGCACTCGAACAACCCAATCCGCTCGGATGTCGGACGACGAGGCGAAGGCAGCCCCAGCGGCGGCGGCCTCCTCCTCTAACCTCGAAGGGGTGCAGGATGAGACCGAGGACAAGCTGGCCGAGAGCTCCCCGGAGCAGATGAAGGAGAGGAGCAGCGTTTCGCCGGCCACGGCTGCGCCGCGGAAGATTCGTCACCGGTGAGTTTTACCGTGTGCTTATTATTATTGTTCTGTCGAACGATTGCTCGCGTATTGAGTAGGTGTATTACTTAATCCCACTGCTTTTCCCGACTATTTCTTCTTTCCCACCAGCTTCATTGCATTGAATTTTTTATCTCACTCTGACAACACGTGCGCGTTGTTGATGGATGGGAGGTGCCCAGGATCGTATAAGGAACGGCATCGAGATGCGACTCTCCTGTTGCACGGCGAAGCTTGCAATATTTACATACTTGTGTACCCAAGCTTATAATTATATACCCCGAGTGTGGGTGCATTGATTTGGGGCATGTCACGCAGACTTGTGCGGGAATGTTTATCATCATCATCGTGGCGCTTGCATTCCTCGCATGCATATATATTGAACGCTGCGGCGTCTGCTACGCACTCAGCTGATCTGTGTGTTTGTATATAGATATATATGAATCTGAAGTAAATCATGTATATATACAACATCAATACACACCGCGTCCGGCGTCAGTGGCGTCACTCGTCAGAGCCGGAGCAGCATTTGCGTTGCGTGACGCTTCCTCACACTTCACCGCACGCTCGGCTGATCTGGCCCACGGCCAATCCGGACGCTCGGCTGCTCTTACGATTTCTCGGCAACCGGCCAATCGTTGGACAATATAAGTATTGTGCAGGTGATGTGAATGTCGGAAGGAGCGTGAAGATGCATTGGAAACTTCATAATAGTACACGCATAGAATCCGATCGGAGCGCAATCACGCGCCGCATCGACCGATCGGACGATCGGCCGGTCGAGGAGCGATAACTATATACGATAAGAGCGGATCAACTCTGCCTGGCCGAGAGATGCAGCTGCGTGTACCACTGAAGCTGACGCAGCTACCTCTGTACCGATGCCCTTCCCTTGTGTGTACAGTGTACACGTGCTGCGCAGTCAACGATGCCAACCACGCGATCGAGCACTTCCTCCTTCCCCTCTCCCTCCATTTTCTTCGACTCTCTCGGGTCTGAGAGAGCTGACGTACCTATTTTTCTCTCCCTCGCTCCGATCTACGAGTCATCCAGGTTATCCGTCGTTTTAACTTGTGTGTATAATACACGTGTATATATATATATAGGCACGGTGGTGTCCGTGGCACGCCATGGGAAGATGGGACTGTCCCATGGGAGTCGAGCGAGTCGTGGTACTCGTGGTGCGTTAGTGCGCTTGGGAGACGTGCTTCGGGACCTTTGCAGGGTGTGAGAAGCTGCTCGTATGCATATTCGTCATAGGGGTGAACTTCCCAGTTACATTCGTGCTCTCTCTGTAGTTGTAGTTTTTTTTTTTTTTTTTTTCTTTTTTTTTTGTTTCAAATACCAATTATGCGGCAAAACGGTGATCGGTATAAAAATAATTGGTAAAACGTCTCGATTGCCGTCTCAGTTGAGTACTGTGTGTATTTTGCTGCTACGAACATGCTTTCAACCAGAAACTGATAGATTTTAAAAGGTATTGCTTATAGTATGTTCATTCCTGTTCCCAAATATAAATAAAGTGCAATCATTCCAACACTTCTTGGTCAACTTTCATTCGCTTGTTTGCTGCCTGATGCACGCATTTGCCACGATTGATTGAGAAGTTTAAAGCAATCCGAGCTCTACGAAACTACTGGAATTTCTAGAGGGCCCTTTTGAACTTTTCAATTAAATTAATCTGTGTACTAGGTACACTTAGAATTATGTTTTTTCTTACCCGTTAGACTGACATGAGAACCACGTGGAAATTCTCCAGCAGCGTTTCTCATCTTTATTTCTCTCAGATTCTTACTAACAGCTTACCTCTGTATTTTCCCGTAGATATACTAGCCACTATATTTTCTATCCTTCTTTTTCTTCCTTGATCGTCTTGGCTAAGTTGGCTTCGTGTGTGTGTGTGTGTGTGTGTGTGTGTGTGTATGCCTTACTTAAGAACTGCATGGCATGTCCATCCATTCATCAATGCTCTCAGTCAGATTTTTAAATAATCGCGCTTACACTTAGTAGTATACAGAAGCAACGCCCCGTGATTTAAACTGTAACTGATTTTTAGCTACTAATTTAAATTTCATTGTATAAACGTTGAAAATCAGCAAGTTACAGTAACATCAACAAAATATTTTCTTTCGTAGTTAGTCTGATAATTAGAATGATTCGAAAAATTATTGGAGAACCTCTACAATTTTTTAATTTTACGTTACGTAGGAAAATTAAAAACTCTACGAATCAACGCATTTTGGTAACTCATATGCCACCATACTTATATTATCTGTAGATACAGCTCTTGGAAAGAGCTCAAAGTTTTTTTTTAGATCCGTGATAACATATGCCTCATATAGGTACTTATATGTATATAAGATAATGCTCACGCGTTCGTGCCCATTTTATAGAAGATCAGGAAACACTGCGGTTAATGGTCGATTTTTTTCAACATGTAGATCTTACAGGATTTTTTTGTTTTACAGTTAGGAGAGCATTATCAAGAATAAAATAGATTATGCGAAAAAATCGCATTGGGTTACAAACATTGATGGTCGACATTGAGAACAGATGGATTTATCCTTAAGAAACATGTTTGTTCTCTTCGGTTATTTATAATTTTCACAGTTTTAACTTTTCCGCTGCAGTTGACTCGCGGTGAACGCGGAAAGTTCGGATGAAAACATCTAGTTTTTATCTTTGAAAATATTCGATATCGCTTCAATTATTTATCAAGCGTCCACTCGTTGAGCACGGATACAAGAATGCTTATCCGTTTGATTCATCATTTATTGGCATGTTAATTTCGTTGCGATTATTCTATTTTTATCGTACGTCTACGAAAAAATAAGCATCACATGTTTTCTCATGAGTTTTATACGTAACGTCTCGTCAAAACTTCCGTTTTTTCCTACTCCACGGAGATTGAAGCTTTATGCGACACGACTACTTCAGACAATAAGCAACAAAAACGACACCGAAAGTTTAATTTCGAATCGATCCAAAGTATAAAACTTCCATGCGCGCACTTCTGTCAAGCGGTGCGTGTAGCTTTTGAAAAAAAAAAGTCAGACATAAAATTTCAATAAATTGCATTACTTGGAGCGTTAAAAAAGAATCGATAAAAAATCATCTACTTCGTCGTCCATGGATTCGATGTGATCCGTCATTCTGATAACGTCACTTTGAGCGAATGAAATAAAGAAAAAACACGACCTGAACATGAAATTATTCGCCAACAAAATGTGCATTCGATGAATCTGTTGGTGCTTCGATACACGTACGACATTATACGAGAATTGTCTAAAAGTGTTGCATTTATGCGCAATAAATCGGTATGCGATGTAAGTAGTACGATTGGGCGCCCATCGAGACTGGTGCATGTATGTAGGTATGATAAATCATTTCAACGAGGCCCCGAAAAAGCACGACACGGCACACTTGTTCGAAGCACAGACGTTTGAAATACTTTCATACATAAGTATATACACACATGGCAGCGGCGACCCTTGAACTTTGCGAGCCGCGATGTGCTTCGACAATAGCTGTAAGTATATTAGGTTGTACTACCTATGTATCATGTACACCGCCGCGTGCGTGATATCGCGCGCGCGCGCAAGCGATCGAGCATCCGCTATCGTGACGACGCTGACGAATAAGTAATAACGACGAATTAGAGCACAAGCTACTGTGTTGTGCAGCTCTCTCTCTGCATGCGCGTCGGCCAGTATAGGCGAGCCGACGGCCGCGCTAGTTCTCGGCGCGCTCTCCTGTCCCGAAGACGTGCGGTGCCTGTACTTGTGTATTCCCCGGATTCTCACTCTTCTTATTATATTATACTTATACTTACTCGTTGTTGTTGTTGGACTGTTTTTTTTTTTCTTTTTTTTCTTTTTTTTTTCTTAACGCCGTACTTATTCATCGCCAGTGCTCCGAATCGGCCGATTTATCCGTGACCATTGTCGCCGGCCGGCCCAGTGTGCGCGCCCCTGCACTGCTGGTATGCTTCGGGCTCTCCTGGATACTCTTATCGGTACTGCATTTGGCGCCCACCACCTCCTCGGGCTCCCCGCGCAATTGCTACGTTCTTCTTCTTCGTCGTCGACGTTGTTCTTTATGCATTTTAACGATTCGCAAGGCATCATTTCACCGAGCCCGGGAAAACCAATTTATGTTTTGATCTCGAGATGCTTCGATCCGCCGTTTCGACGAGATTCTCAGTTTTTCTCCTCCATAAATATGCACCCAACCGGTTTACTTAGATACCTGTACCGGTGAGCAATCATTTGCATGGCCCTTAAGCTCAGGGGGATACTCCGAGACAAGCGCTCGCAACATTGTAAATCATAATGGCATGAGTACTCGATATCACAATACACGAACAGTGAATAACAAAAAACAAAAAAACAAAAAAACAAAAAAACAAAAATCAAAGTCACGGTCGATGGGTCGCGCGATGGCGTATCACACGAGCCTCGTCATCATCGTCGTCATCATAATAATCAATGCAGCTGCGGTCATCGGCGCCCCGCATCGCTTTTCCGCGTTTCAGCATGTACCCGCATTTTCCGCGTAATAATATCGGTACGGCTCCGGGCAAGGGTCACACGCACCGGGAACGGCTTGCGCAACGTTCAAAACACGCATCCACGGCGCACGCATGCTCGCGATGTATCTTTTACTTTTGAATTGCAATCGAAGGAGGGAAAAAAAGGGAAAAAAATTATATCGACCGATACATGTCATTACAATGCAAAACATACAGCGAACTCTGTTGCGCAACCGATCCAAAGCGTAACGCAGTTTTTGTATATGCGCGACTGTATGCACCCATGACTTGTCGCGTGCTATGCAGCACACACAAGAGATATGATAAGTAAAATCGGGGGGGCAAATGCGTGTATGTACACGCTCTCGTAACAATATCGGCTGTTTCTGCTGCTGTCAATCAATCACCGACTCGTGTATGTATAATATATTATACGTCGTCGTCGTCGTCGGTGTCCGAGGCATGCACACTCGAACTTGGGGGGGGG
>JAPYYV010004930.1:0-36702 GCA_030522625.1 Copidosoma aretas
AAAAAACCAACCGGTCTCCTCGATCCTCGCCGCCGGCTCCGTCGACTCGACGCTGCAGTTCTCCCTGACGAGCGTCGCCTCGAGCCTCCGCGGGCCCGCGTTCTCGAGGGTGCTCGGATGCTTGCGGAGCGTCGCATTGGGTATCCAGCTGAGATGCAGGGTCGGCGCGCCCGTCGGCCGGTCGAGCCTGCAGACGACGCTCATGTAGCCCGGATGATGTATCACCTCGCACTGCTGGCGCACGAGGCTCGGCGGATGGACGCAGACGTTGTTCTTGCAGAACAGGGTCTCGCCGTCCTGGTACATCGCCCGCAGCGTGTCCCGACAACTGTCGCCCAGTATGTAGCTGCTCGCCTTTTTTATTATGCTCGGCAGCGGCATCACGCAGAAGCTCAGCTCGCAGCGCGACTCCCGCGTCACCAGGGCCGCCGTTGCCGCTGCTCCGGGGGATGGGTTGTTCGGGCTGCCGCTGACGACGTTGCTCGCCATTTTCGTCTGCCGCAGGGCATGACTGTGCGTGGGACCTAGGCGCGTGATCGTCTGCAATGGTTTTGTCATTTTCTTTTCACATCCACTGGTTTTTTCTTTACACGCGCGATCGCGTCGAATGACAGGAATAATAATCGTATACCTGCTGCTCGTGGAACAAGGGAACATCGGGCGGTGCGATCGGCAGCAGCTGCGGATGACTCGGGTCGGTCGTTGCTCGCTCGGATGTTTCATTTTCGGGCCTTTTATTATTACACCACTAATGTATTCGAGTCGGGGCTCCGACGACCGATGGACGCGAGGATGACTACTGCAGTGTAAAGTAACGATCAAACTGATATAGAGCTGCAGTCGTTCGATCATCGCTGAAAACGAAAAGTCGACCGATTCATAATGTACGAGCGCTGATTGCGTCAGCTCGTGCTTTTTTTTAGTGTTCTATACATATAAGTATGTACCTATGTATATTGGATAGAGAGCGAATAATGCTAAAATGTAAAAATATCGCACGGACGTCAACGGACCGCGGAAATTGACGATTAGAGTGTGTGCAATTGTGCAGGAGAGCTAGCATTATGCATATATATTATTATATCATGTGTAAGTGTATGAAAAATACTAAGTGGCGCGCTGTTTTCTCGGATGAGTCGGAATCGCATGCTTGATACAACTATATTTTTTTATTCAACTATATGTATACAGTATCGCATCATCGTTCCCTATAACGATTTTCTCGTCTTGTATATTTATAATAAATCATCACTAGCGCACTGGGATAATGATGTATGCACGAATGACGATAACATTTTTTTTTAGCAAGAATAACGAACAGTTTGATTATTCACTCGCTTAATTATTTACCCACTTTTTGCGGGACGACAATTACGAATCACAAAATAAATTTTATTATTCTGATAACGAATACGTTGAAACTCTGACTCAGTGTAATCATGAAAAATACGGATAAAGGGATAATGAGCACGTTCACACTGCACACACTCATTTCCGTAAACGAACATTCGAACTTGACAATGTATTGAAAGAGTGTATTATGGTAGCCATGAAAAACGGAAGCAAAAAAAGTCTTATCGGCCGTACAAGTAGTATCCAAACGAGCTGCAAGTACTTCGCGTAAGGTATATTCTTATTTCTGGAAATGCACGCCAGTGGAGGACTTTCAGAGGTATACCCTACTATAATTTTGTAAATGTACACGTACATACGGCGTTTTATCGTATCCGGCCGGTTTCCGGTTCTCACACTCGTATCGCATCCACCTTCCACGAGGCACGAACTTCTCATTCATACATGTATTCAAGGAAAGCAGGGAACATCAGCATATACATATACGATATACAGCTTTTGGAAATTCAAAGCTTGCATGCGGCGGGTACTTACATCTCTGCGCAAAACATAATTGGGACGGAGTGTTGTGTCCATTAGATATTATCATCAGAATATATCGCGTAAAAGACACGCAATACGGCGTATATACTATAGAGGCGGTGGTGGTGAATATTGTAACGTTGACCCACTTGTTGGGCCGCTCCTCCGCACACCGGGGAAATCGCGGGAAAACACGAGTCCTCCGCTCTTTCGGGACTCCGCGAAATTATTGCGCGGACACGGACACTTTTACGGCTGGGCGACTCGCTTTTTTACTCTTGGAGCGCATGTATATATACATATGCAACGTAAGTTTACGGCACGTGCAGCGCGCTGGCTCTGGAGCTTCGTGTATTTTGGATGAATTTTCTTTTCATTGTCGCGCTTGATGTTACATTTGAGGGAAGACAAAATAACGAACAATGTGATTTTCGCTCGACTTTACGTTCTTTGATGCTTATTCGTTTGATCGGGGGAGGGGGGCTGATTCATTAATTTTCAGAACGTGATTATCTCGTCGATTGTGTCAAAGGAATTATTGGCTGCGATGATAGTTTTATTTAAATTTCAGAGCAAAATTAACGTTTCAATCGGTTGTATACAATTATTAAAAAATAAAACAAAAAACCTAAAAATAATACAATAATTCGAATTGCTGTTTCGAGAACGTAAAAATGTCCCTGTGGTCCCTAAAATATGAAATCGAGAGAGAAAATTGAAAATTGCATGTAACAACTCAACATGAATTGTAGCAGGACTATACTATATCTGCGCCTAATCAAAACGCGTCAACCAAACATATTATTATTAATGAACAAAAATTGTTTTTGATTCGCCAATTCCTTGGTATGGCGTTAACATAAGTTATACCTAAGAAAATTCTCCGCAAGCAGACAACAGCTGCGACAACAGACACGAGATCAAAACCTACGTGACGTCCGTTTAATCTCTCTATGATTGTTTAAATTAAAAAATCCTATGTAATTATGATCAGCTTCTTCAATTGAATTTCACACGAATGATTGAAAATCTCTAACGTCGTCCGAAAATCAAACTTAAATAATAATTGAGCATGCAGCTGTACTGATGATAAAACTTTTGGAGATTCTTTTTTTTGTTTAGTTTTTTTCTCACTAATTCGAGACTTTATCAATGATGCTATCGAAAAAGAAGAGTCGGAGAAAGACAAAGAAAAACTCGATCGAATCATCAACCACCTCTGCAGACCCGAGGTCTTGCACTGTCTACGAACTCGTGCTCCCATCTTCTTCGATTCGCTCCAAAACACCTTTGATACCACACAGCCAGCACTTCACCGAATAAAAAAAAAAAAAAAACTATTCCCCCAAAAAACTCAAAACGACACTTACGTGATTTATTTGATTGTTTCTCTCACACCTCGCACACAACACGTTCGACAACAATAATCTATGCGCACTAGGGTGTACGCGGTATTCCCATTCCGCGGCGCAGCAGCAGAGATAATCAATAACGCGCGCTAAACCACCCGCTGCTCTTCGCACGACTAAGCTTTCCGCGTACGGTGTACTGTACGTATACCTACCAAGAGTATCGTTCAGTTCTATGCCCCGTCGGATACACTTGCTCCCTCGTACACGCGCGTCCCACTTTACCCTGCATATAAGTACTCGCGCAGAGAGAGCGAGTTTCGTCGTCGCCACCGCCCCGCGCTTCTTTTATTGATCCGCCCGTCCTTGGCGGCGATACGTCATAGGTGCGTTGATTGTTGTTTGTACAGCTAGTGCCATGGGGTGAAATTCGAGAGCTTGGACGGCGCACGTCCCTTGCAAGCTGTTTTTTTCAACATTTTTTTTTTTTTCTCTTATCCCACAGAAATTGGTTCCTTTTTTCTTACCGCGATTACAATGATGATATTAGAATACCAATTCATTCAATTGATGAATGAATACGAGCGCTTTGAGAATTTTACCAGGCGCAGCATTTGAATGTAAGGCGCGAAAGTCGTGGATCGCTCGGATGAAAACGTTTTGATTTGAGAAACATTTCATTAATTTTATTCGTTTTTCGAACTTCCGAGAACTCGTACAAAAATACTAAGCAGTTGGGTAATTTGATCATTCGACTCAATACAATCTTACATTTTTTTGTCAATCTTAAATATCTCCTAGTAACAGTAGAAATACTCGTCTCTCACAAGGTAACGTCCTTTGATCAAAAATAAATAACACGTTTAAAATATTAAAAGAACTCGCCGCGACTATTTACAGATCATCTCGAACCACCGTTCAAAAGGGAAGCGTTTCCATCAAAATCTTGTGATCGTTGGCCTGGGCAAGTCCAGCTTTGGGCCCCCTCCTGACGTAAGTGAGCGTTGAGTACGCCGAAAAGTGGAAATCCTCCTGCAGGTATCCATTTATGTACAAGTGTCCGACGATCGCTTCCCCGATTTCTCGCGGAAACTTGGGCGTAGGCACGCTGTCCACTCTCAGAGCGGCTAGTCCCTTGTTGTACCAAGCGTCAATGAGTTTGAGAGGCGTCAGTCGCTGATCGCCGGACGCCGCCTTGGCTATTATCTGGTACAGGTATCGACAGTAGGGCGCGACGTCCAGCGTTTTTCTTTCCTTGGACTTCTTGCAGTGATCGCACATCTCCTTGCAGTCAGCCTTGGTCCAGTTTTCCTCAAAGTGTGTGGCTATCAGGCTCCGCCTGCAGGAGTTCTGGTCAAGACAGTAGGCGAGCATCTTGTAGAGATTCTGCAGGCCCACCTTGTCCTGGAACACCATCGTGCTGAGCTTGAACACGTCCATCAGGCGGTAGAGAAGAATGCAGGTGGAGTTTTCGCCGTCCCGACCGGCCCTCCCGCTCTCTTGGTAAAAATTCTCCATGGATTTCGAGAGGCAGTGGTGGATGACGAAGCGCACGTCTGGTTTGTCGATGCCCAACCCGAACGCTATGGTCGCTACCTGTCTCAAATATACAATTTTTTGATAAACCCTTACATCAAGCAAAACGAGCTGAATAATCGCAATCGGAACCCAGCAATAGATTAGGCTTCGAGAAAGTGAGGGAACAAACGGTACCTACCACAGCTTGGTAATCCCCGGATATCCACTTTGAGTACACTTTGGTACGGTAGTCTGCTTCTAGCATAGCGTGGTAGCAGCCGACTTTTAATCCCTCGTTTCTCAGGTCCGTTGCCAGCTGTTCGGATTCTTTGATGGTCGTTGTGTAAATTATACCGGATTGGCCTTTGAACCTGTACCCAGATGATTTTAAAAGTGTCATTGGCAAAGAGCACTTGAGGGGAAATTTGATTGATTAACAAACCTATGTTTCAAAAGATTGGCGATCATTTCGACACAAGTTTCTTTGTCATTTGGCTTACGACGAATTTCATAGAAGAGATTAGGTCTGTTGAAAGACGCTCTGAGCACTAGGCAGCCCTGAATTTCCAACATTTTTTGGACGTCAACGATAATTTTCGCAGGCGCTGTGGCTGTAAGGCCCAAGATAGGAACACCGGGAAACATGGAATTCAAAATTCCCAAAAATTTATAGTCTGGCCTGAAATCATGACCCCACTGGCTGCAGCAGTGAACCTCGTCAATGGCGAACCTCTCCAACCTTTTCATTTCGAAAGACTTTTGTAGCTTACTCCTGAATCTGTTTGACTTGGCCATATACTCAGGTGTAACGTACACCAATTTCAGATCAGACTTGTTATCGACCAGACCAGTCATCACAGCCTTTACATCCTCTTTTGGAGCTTTGGCGCTCAACATCTTTGCATTTACTTTGAGCTTGTGTAATCCATAAAGCTGATCTTCCATTAGAGCCACCAAAGGAGATACAACGATTGTGACACCCTTGCTTATCACAGCTGGTAGCTGGTAGCAAAGACTTTTGCCACCACCAGTTGGCATCACAAGAATCACGTCCTGATTTGACATGTATGCATTCATGGTTTGCAGCTGCAAGGGTCTGAGTTTTTTTATTTTAAAGACGTCAGTCAGTGCCTTCTTGAGATTCTTTGACCAGGAAAAATCTTCGGTATCCCAGTTCTTCTTTGCCAAGTTGAGACTTTTCTGAAGTAACGCATCATCCTTTAATTTTTGCTTACGGTCAAGTAGGACTTTCTTCCTGTCTTCCAGTTTTTGCTGCTCAGTTTCTATTTGCCGCAATTCATAATCAATGGCTGCTATCTCATCTTCTTTAGTGACTGCCAAAGTGAAAGAAATGTAGAAACCTTTACTTAAATAATCGTTTTTTTTTTTTTTCTCAAAAAACCCATCATAGTTGCTGAGAAAAATCTATGGGACGTTGGAGCCGAAACAGTTATAATCGAAAAATATACCTTGATAATCGCCGCTGTCCACGTCTATCACTTCCATAGAACCTCCGGCAGACATTTTATCTCGAATAACAACACATTTACACTCAAACACAACTTTTTTAATTAAAAAACTGTAGATAAAGAACCTCCGTGTTTACGTTTTCCTCATGGATTTTTAGAGGTTAGAGCGGACTATCGTGTGTGTCCGTCTGCAAAGCTCGTCAGCTGATTCCATGCGCATCACCCGTCAAAAAAAATATACACATCAGCGGCATCGGCATTTCAGACTTATATTAGCTCCCGAAGTAAGCACTTTTAAAACAC
This sequence comes from Copidosoma aretas, assembly GCA_030522625.1. Classification (NCBI taxonomy): domain Eukaryota; kingdom Metazoa; phylum Arthropoda; class Insecta; order Hymenoptera; family Encyrtidae; genus Copidosoma; species Copidosoma aretas. The sequence goes on from JAPYYV010004930.1 coordinate 6,515, forward strand.
CATGCATTTTACATTTGTTTGTTAATTATTGGACATGTATTTATATGTTTACTTCCGAGGTTAAATTTATATATTTATGTAGATATATTTGGCAAAATGCTTAAGACTTTATCCTTTTGTCCGACGTTACTAAAACGCGGATTAGCCACTATTCCATATAATGGTACAATATAATTATACAATACCTTTATTTGCTGATTTTTTTTATTCTCCAACAAGTTGAATCGAATTAATCGTCCAGACACAGTTTCCTTAACGTTTTTATTTTTCGTTTCCGTTTCAGCAAGATACATTCCATTGAGCAGTGCTGCACAGTTTTTCCACAGTTGTTCTGTTTCTGTGGATCACAACAGAATGAAGGTCCAAATAATACCTGCGCTAGAGGACAATTACATGTACCTTGTAAGTGAGTTGTAAGTCTCTCGATGTACTCAATTAAATTTTTTCATCTAAAATTAATCAATATTTATGATACACAGATCATCGATGAGGATACCAGAGAAGCAGCAGCTGTCGACCCTGTAAATCCAAGTGAAGTGCTCAAAGCTGTTAAAGAGAGCAACTGTAAATTGACAAAAATTTTGACCACTCATCACCATTGGGACCATGCAGGAGGAAACGATCAAATATGCTCTGAAGTTCCTGGCTTGCAAATTTTTGGCGGAGACGATAGGATTGGATCGCTGACTTGCAAAGTTGAACACGGAAGTGTGATTAACATGGGATCTTTGAAGATCGAGTGTTTGTATACACCCTGTCATACACTCGGCCACATTTGCTACTTTGTTACAAAGAATGGAACACAGCCTGCTGTTTTTACTGGTAATAACCGAACAATATCCACTTTCACACGATAATCAAACAGTAAAATTAACAGCTTTTTTTCTTTTAGGTGATACTTTATTTAGTGCTGGATGTGGTAGATTCTTTGAAGGAACTGCTGAACAGATGCACACAGCTCTGAACGGAATTTTGTCTAAGCTGCCAGACGAAACTGTAAGCGAACCTTGACTAAATCCCATTGAATTATAAATTTCTTTGAAAAAATTTTCAATAAATTTTTGTATTACAGAAAGTGTATTGTGGCCATGAATACACCGTCAGCAATCTCAAATTTGCTCAGACAGTGGAGTCGAAAAATAACGCAACAAAGGAGAAATTCGATTGGGCCTGCTGCAGAAGACAGAACAATCTTCCAACTGTACCCAGTTCAATTGGTGACGAAAAATTGTTCAATCCATTTATGAGAGTTTGTGAGCCGGAGGTCAAGGAGTACACTGGAAAATGTGATCCTTTGGAAGTTATGGCATGCTTGAGATCCAGAAAGGATGCTTTTAAAGCTTGAAAACTCTGGCCAAAGTTTTTTTTTTATATTTTCAACAGAAATTTGAGCGGAAAACAAGGTATGAAACATAATAATCTGTGTATTGTAAAAGTTGTTAAAACGCAACAGTGAGAGTCTAATAAATATCAATCTGCTTCTCTTATAGCAACATAGTTTTATTTTACCTAGCATATTATGGTAACAACGTGGGTCATTTTAAAATATGAGTTTCACGTATGAATTTTGCTATTACCGACTTTTTTTGAACATATGAAAGCTACTGCTTCGCCCCCAGTGTACTGAACTGACAGCAGTGACAGCTACACGTATACAAAAAGTATAACTATATTTGCGTGACCGTGAATCTAAATATATAAGCTCACAGAAAGCTCATACACGCACAAGGTTAAAGAGCGTCAATAATGTCAATATGTGTGTGTGTGTGTGTGTGTGTGTGTGTGTGTGTCGACTTGCAGGCGCGCGATAAGTTTGCTCGTGCGGCAAATTTTTTCATCGCATCACAAACAAGGCGTCAGCGATCGTTGGTGATTTCGCGTTGATAGATCGCTGTCGTCGCTGTCGTTTTCGGTGCGATCGACATTTTGCTTGGAGATTTTCTCAAGCAAGTCTCGGAAAACGTCAATTATTTGTCGTTTATTTTCATTAGTATACACCGTAAAAAATAGGCGAAATATTACATAATTAATAGAAGAAAAGGAAATAAATTTAATTTAAAAAATGAGTTGTAGTAAATCGAAGTTTGATCCAACAGGTAGGGAGAATACTTCCTGGTTCTATGATTTATATTTTCAGTGAAAAATAATAAATATAAACTTACATTTGTTGACTAGAACACCAACACTTGAGGTTCAATCCTTTGAAAGGTGAATGGGTGTTGGTCTCACCTCACAGAATGAAGCGACCTTGGGGAGGACAAGTAGAGCCTAGCAATGATGAAGAGCAACCCGACTACGATCCTAAAAATCCGCTATGTCCTGGAAATACTCGAGCAAATGGAGCGGTAATATTTAAAAAACCTAATTTTTCTTACAACTGTCATTGATTGTCTTTTAATATTTTTTAGTTGGGAAATTAACTTGCGAAATTTATTTTTAGCTGACTCCAAGTTATGAAAAAACTTATGCATTTAACAATGATTTTCCTGCAATGTTGGAAGATGCACCCAATCCACCAGAAAATGAAGATGAACTATTTTTGATGGGAGGTGTTCAGGGCACTTGCAGAGTCATGTGCTTTCACCCAAAATCAAACGTCACGATTGCTCTCATGAAAGCGGATGAAATCAAAGAAGTTATCAAAGAGTAAGTGGTTACTCGTTATTATTTATGTTCAACGTCAAAAATCATATAATCGATAGAAATTTTTTTTTTTCTGTCAGGTGGATAAATGAAATGTTAGAACTGAGCAAAAAATGGACTTGGGTGCAAATTTTCGAGAATAGAGGGGCATTAATGGGTTGCAGTAATGCACATCCGCACTGTCAAATTTGGGCAAGTTCTTTTTTGCCCAACGAACCGCGAGTAAAGGACAAAAATCTAAAGGAATACTATCTTCAGCATAAAGAGCCGTTACTTTATAAATATATGAAAAGAGAACTTGCCAAAAAAGTACGTATTTGTATCAATGTAAGACGTTAGTTTATTACGAATCAACGAAATCATTGTGTAATTTATTTTCAGGAGAGACTAGTCCTTCACACTCATGACTGGATCGTTGTTGTCCCTTATTGGGCTGTATGGCCGTATGAAACCATGATATTACCGACAAGACGTGTGTCCAGGATGCAAGATCTAACAGACTATGAACAAGAATCTCTCGCAGTTATCATGAAAGTATTGTGTACAAAATACGACAATTTATTTAAATGTTCTTTCCCCTACTCGATGGGCTGGCATGGTGAGGATGAGTAATATTTACCAAAATTATTTGAAAATTTCCGAGAAAGAAACTTAAAGTAATTTCAATAGGTGCTCCAACCGGTCCTGATGCTCCTGAGGATTGCAGTCACTGGACTTTCCACGGAATTTATTTACCACCACTGCTCCGGTCGGCAACCATAAAAAAACACATGGTTGGTTACGAACTGTTATCGCAAGCTCAACGAGATCTGACACCTGAGCAAGCAGCCGAAAAATTGCGAGATTTGCCATTAGATCACTACAAACATCCAGAAACAAGTTTGACGTATGACGATGTAACAAAGTATGTTTAATAATGTAATATTTTACAACAAAGATATATTTTTCCTATCCTAATTATAGATTGTTTCGTGATAATGGATGAGATAAATATTTACAAAATTGTACAAAAATGGCGCGCGTACACATTATGTTTACTACTGTGATATGTACATACATAATTCCTTAATAAATTGGAAATTCGGAATCAATGTTGTAGGTCCACGCATGAATTCCCCCAACAATGTCCTTTATTTCAATATTTAGATCTGAGAAGTGACTCTTCAATATTCTTACAGCCTTTTGGGAATCGTTTCCACGTCGACATACAACAAAAACTGTAGGAAAATTAAGATACATTATTTTAGTACTCTTAATACAATTTTCAGCGGACATCAAAAGGTTGAAAACATTACCGTTTGATAATTCCGAACCGGCGTCATCGATATATTTTTTCAAATTATTCAAACTGTTTTTACGGTTGATTGTTCTTAACGGAAAATTAATCGCATCTCTCAAGTGGCACATCTCAAATTCCTCAGCAGACCTGACATCCACCAGTAAATAAGGCTTCAAAGGTAGCTTGCAAAGATCATGAAATTCATTGACACTTATTCTTTCACTGGAATCCAATATTTTTAAATTTGGATTTTTATCATTTGCTTTTGCTCCGCAAAATTCTTCATAATCGATCAAAGCGCGTAGAGTAGGATTACTCCCACACACCATGCAGTCGGGATTTTTTAATCTCAGTTTCAAATTTTTAAATACCATATCCATACCATCAAACAGTAACAGTCTTCCAGAAAGAATCCCAGGTAATCCTAAGATAACTTTTAATGCTTGCAGTGCTTGCATAACACCGATCGTTCCAACCACTGTGAACAATTAAAGATTTCGTTGTATTCCAAAAGTTTATCTATTAAAATAACTTTGTATTTTTACCTGCTCCAAGAACACCACTATCCCCACAGTTGTTGACTGCCTCTGGTGGAGGTGGTTTTGGGAATATACATCTGTAACAGGGCCCAGAATAATTGTACACAGTTAATTGGCCTTCAAATTGTAATGCGGATCCAGAGACCAATGGTTTTCCAGCAATGACACAGGCATCATTCAATAAATAACGCGTGGCAACATTATCTGTAGCATCAAGAACTACATCATACTGCTTTATGATTTCTAAAGCATTGCTACTGTTGATTTGAAGCTTGTACTGAGTAATTTTTATGTTTTCATTCAATCTAAAAAAATAATACGGCATACGAGAATCATGAAATAAAGAGAAATATTTTGTAAGATTACCAAAAATACCTCTCAAGTTTGTCTTTGGCAGCACCAACTTTGGATGTTCCAATGTCCAAAGTTGAGAAAAGTAATTGCCTGTGAAGATTAGTAATTTCCACATCGTCATAATCCACGATTCCTAGGTGTCCAACACCCGCACCAGCCAAATACAGGGCAGATGGGCAGCCGAGTCCTCCAGCTCCAACAATCAGCACGGACGAATTTTTTAGCTTCACTTGGCCTAAGATTAGAAAAATCATCAATGCACATTTTCATTCGAAATTAAAAAACTTGAATCGTCAGGTAATTTGTTTATTTGTTAATTATCACAAACCTTCAACTCCAATGTCCGGCAGTAGAATCTGCCTGCTGTATCTTGCGATTTCCGCGTTGCTCAGTCCATTTCCTTGCAGGATTTGTTTTTCGCGCTGCAATTCGGCAAGATTTTCCTCCTTCTCCTTCAATTTTCTCTTCAAAATTTGTATCTCTTCAAAAAGCGCCTTTTCGTTCATTTTAAAACAAAACATTTCCTCATAAAACGAACACTTTGCTCAAAGAACAATGCAGGCATATGCACATGTGTTTGCAAGTCAACAGAACAGAACATGTTCGAAACAGCTGATCGGTAGCAGAAAGCTTTGTTGAGCGCGATGTGGTGTCGCTGCAGACGTTTTTTTGTAAACATTGCTCCGATTGCTCCGAAAAATTTCGGAGTTTGTTTTTGAGCGACTGATTAGATAAGAATATTTTTTGCATTCTTACTGATAAGTAAGTTTTTTCAGTTCAAGATAGTCAAATTACAGACATAATTGAAAACAATGCGTATGCTAGTATAATAGCTATTTGAAAAGTGCGCAATCGTTTGAAAAACTATAAAAATCCTGATGCGAAAATATTGTCCATTGTTGAAATGTATGTCATCGATTTGCGAAATCGTTGAATGTGACTAATTTTTTATGCCACGATGACACAGTATATGTTAATGATGAGTACGTTCGGATATAAGTTTTTGCTTTCCATACGCCCACGTTCGTGTGCACCAAAAAATAAATAAATACATTTAAGATATAATTGGAGATGTGTATTAGGTATGACGTATGTAAAATATACACACTCTTCCAGTCTCCCCCCCCCCCCCCCCACCGACCAAAACAACACCCCCCGACAACCACCAACAGGGCCTTCGCTGTGCTTCAATCCTTTTGTACTTATATTTTGTTTGAGTCTCTCGAATTCTTATTGGGACAGTCATACTGCGTAATGCGTATACCTTATTGTAGTGTATAATATAGTCTGTCGTCGTCGTGTGTCGAGCGTGTGGCGTATTACTCATGCACTCGCCCACAACTCCCTCACAATCATCGTGAATGCGATAATAGAAAGATTAGAGAGTATACATAGCATCGTCTGGGGATCCGGTGGATTGGACGCGGAGCATCGGCGAGGAGTAGAGGAGAAAGAAGGGAGTAGCAGCAGCAGCAACTACGGAACACAAACGTTTTTTTTGTCGTGCCGTGCGTCGTGCGGTACAATAATATAGAAGCGAAGCCCCAAAAAGCATTGCAGTGCGGAGTGTGTGTGCATATATACTTATTTAAAGTATAAAATACTCTACACTAACAACTGGGAAAAAGTGTTGTTGTTTTGCTGCTCGCACAGCGGGACACGGCTATAACGTGTCTTCACGGTTTTGGGTGTTCTCCTCTCCACTGTCTTATTGAACTATAAGTAAAAATAGAGCTTTGAAGCTTAAAATCTAAAAAAGCTTGTGTTCGTCAAATATGCGTTTTGTCAGCTACTATGCTGTTGCTAAGATTTCGGCTCCTATTGCCGAAGGTAACGACAATGTTTAGTTATTGTTGCTGCACATATAAGCTCTGATGTACCTGTTACATTAGCTAATTATCTCATTACACCAGCATTAGCTTCATGCTCCAAAGGTTAAGTTGTTGTTGTTGTTGTTGCTAACAGCATAGCTCTATAACTATAGTACGTTTGGAGCCATCGGTGTGTTTCATTCTTGTGCCTTTGTGCGTTTATTTTGTTGTTTTTTTTATCATTTCATTGGATTGTTGTCGAGCAAAATGGTGGAACCGATATTCGACTACCAGTTTCGGCTGATCCTGATCGGCGACAGTACCGTGGGCAAGAGCTCGCTACTCAAGTACTTCACCGATGGCAAGTTTGCAGAGGTGAGTATTTTGCTTTATCCTATATCCTGGCTTCGTCTTATACACCACACGACGCAAAAAAAGAGTCATATAGCTATCTTTGAAAGTAGCTCGAACTACTCTCAATTCTCTCTCTCTTATTTTTCCTCTCTCGGGTTCTTCAAACACATCAATATAGAAGAGTTTGTATTTTATTGCTCTATAATCTCAATTTTCACACGAGAAGGAACATTGTCATTTCTGAATGTATTTGATAATGTTTCTGCTCCAAAGACTCCGATTTGTTTGTACAATATATGTATACATGCCTAAAATTGGGAGATAAGCAAAGTGAGTGTGTTAGAGATATGATTATTGGTACTTATGTCTATTGTTCAAACTTTTGATGGCTCACCTATAGTATGGGTGACTCTTATATGTATACTGCCCTGGGGTTATCACTAATTTAGGTATTATGAATAAATAATTGCCTTTGAATGCTCATTATTACGTATTAAAATTTGATTGATATTATATATAAATTCTCATTTTTTTTTAAAGAAAAAATTCTTTAAAAAAACATTTGGTATGTATTTATAAAAAAGAGACTTTTTTAAGTCAAAACCATGTTTGTTCCATAATAATTTCACACGTGTATTATTGTTATTCAAACAGTACTAAAAATAAATTATAAATTTAATTTTAATGAAATCCAATAGAATATATTTTGAAAGTTATTGAGCCCAAGTAAATGTGTATTGAAAGTCAGAGTGAGAGGTGTAGAATAACGGGATAAAATAAGAATAAGTCAACAAGAATAATATTATGTTCAGGAGTAAGTAATATACATATACAAGTATAAAGTTTCATTTTCTCTTTATCTCCAACGTGCTTAAAACGAAATCAATGTGGAGTACGGATGCATTCTAATTAAAATTATAAATAAACTGTGGCTTCATTAGAGTATGATAATATCTAAGTAAAAAGTTTTTTTATACACAAAAATTACCTAACCATCGTTCAACAACAATTTATTACTTCGAGCTCTCCACACTGTGTCCCATATACATTTTTGCAACTGTCTTTCATCCAAAGTAGTTTTAACACCACAAATTCGTGAAAGTTTTCGTTTTATTCTTGACTTTCATAAGTGTGGTGTAGAAACAGCCCACGAGAAGCGAGCAAAAGTTTAATCAACGAAGACGATGCATAAGTATTTCGGCGAACGACCGAAATAAGCCCGCAAATTTCCACGTACAAAGTCCCAAATGAAAAGTGTAACGGTGCCACCGAACAAGCAACTCTTCTCCGCGGAATTCGTTGAAACGAGTACTTACTCATTACAATACACGGCGAGCAGAGTGGCTTTGTCCTTTTTTTTTTTTTTTTTTTTTTTTTTTTAGAGCAATCATATAATAACGGGAGTGCGTGAAAAAAAGAGATACACTATACCCATAGAGAGAGAGAGAAAAGCCACATTAGCCAAGATGAGAAGCGAGAACCGAAGCCGGCGTAGTATTTCTTTTGCGAGTGAACGAGCTCTCATAAGTATACCTAGGTACTTATAATTATACCTACGCCCGAGTAGAACCAAGAGAGCGCATACTTAATGAGCGTAGGTAAACGAGACTTTCGCTGCCTTGCCGGCTCATCATCTCTCGTTCTTTCTTTCCGCGGCCGTTCAGCCGGGACGCGATTCCCATCTGATGATGATGCTGAAGCTCCAAGCGCCTTTTTCTCTCTCTCTCCACGTCGGATTAATTGCTCCTTTTCTCTTTTCATCGCGCGCGTACGTACATCATGCGCAATCCGTTTGCAAATTATCGCTCCGTATATCAAGAAGATATGATGGCGAAGCGCTGGATAGCGATTTTTTTCCATCGTCCACGCCGTGATCGGTTCGCATCCATTTCGCGTTGGTACAGTGCGAGGGCATGGGAAAGCTTATTATCCGCTTCGCGATCGTTCACACACTTCTCGCGCACCACCTGCACCTGCGTTCAGCTCCGGTATTGCTGTATTGTGTTTTTTTGTGAATGATACGGAAATAGATATATACCTCTCGCGCGCGAAATCATTTTGTGATCTTCCGATACGAACTTTCATCGCGTCGAGCGAAACTTGTTGTTCACGAGGAGATTCTCTCCCGTGATAAGGATAGTTGTTAAGTGTGCCTTTGTTGTCGATCGATCTGAGAACGCATCATCGCTGATGATTTTTTTTTTTTTTTTTTCTTTTCAATCGGTCGCTTTCTCCGATATCGAGATAATAATCGAGTATCTCGCGTCAAATGATTTTCTCAGAATTTCTTGCAACGCGCTCTTTGCATCGTTTTGTTTATTTTCTCGTCGACGTTAACAATAATTAATCGTCGCAATCAATATTCCATTTGATTACGTTGAAAAAAAAAAAACTCCGTGCGTTGTTACGAGATTCACGGAGAACGGTGAAAAAGTGCAAAAGCTCTTTTCAAAACGCTGCTAACGACCGACTTGCGCAACTCGATCAAATTATGCATTGCCATTGCGGCGCATTTACGTAACGTCGGCAGTAACTTACACACTTGAGCGCTAAAATTCATAATATGTATAACGCGCGCGAGAAAAATTAGACGCGCAATCACTTATAATACGATCGCACAGTCGAGAGGGAAACTTTATTCGCCTACTCATACGAGGATAAGTATTGTATGCTGAAACGAGTTTGGAATTGTGATTAACCGCGCCAATGTTGGATGCTGTGTTTCAGCTGTCGGACCCGACGGTCGGAGTCGACTTTTTCGCTCGGCTCATCGAGGTCAAAGACGGCACGAGAATCAAGCTGCAGCTCTGGGACACGGCTGGACAGGAGAGATTTAGGTAAATCTTTCTCAATATCAGAATCTATTCTATTAGCTGCTGCTGCTGCTGCTGCGCGCGCTCGCGTATTGCGCGGGTATTTTTAGACTCTTTGCTCGATACAGGCAGCAGCAGAATCTTACGATTTCACCGTGGAATTTCGGAGAATGGCACTAATTTGCAACTCGAGACGTATATTAATTATTTAAAATAGGGTGTTCCTTTGATAATTAAAAATACATCCAACGCTCGTCCCAAAGTTTCGTCACTGAACGCCCGAGGGACGATTTTTTAATTCGAGACCCTCTCAGAGACGCTCCCCGGCGCTGCTACTAAAGCGTTGCAACATAATATTCTTTTGCAGCCCGATCTTCTTTGGAAATAATTCGATCCCTCTCTCGAAAAAAGCCGCACCGTAAAAGTACATCACGAGATTATAGGATTTGAAAAAATATCTGTTGAAATAACGAAAAAAATATAACAAAATCCCCGATTTTCTTCCCGCGACTCTGCCCCACCTCTGCACAGGTCCATAACGAAGTCGTACTACCGGAACAGCGTGGGCGCCCTCCTGGTCTACGACGTGTGCAACCGGGCGAGCTTCGAGCACATCCCCCGCTGGATGATGGAGGCGCGCCGGCACATCGAGCCCCACCGGCCGGTATTCTGTCTCGTCGGCTGCAAGATCGACCTCGTGACGAACGGCGGCCGGCGACAGGTGTCGCGGGAGGAGGCCCGGGCCTTCGCCGACCAGTACGGGGTCCATCACGTCGAGACGAGCGCCAAGACGGGCCTGAACGTCGAGGAGGCCTTTCGCACCGTCACCCAGGAGGTGTACAATCGGATACAGAACGGCGAGTACAAGGTCGAGGACGGCTGGGACGGTATAAAGACGGGCTTCGCCAGGCCCGGCGGTCTCGACTTCAATCTCGTCGAGGCCGAGCCCGCTAAGAGCTCCTGCTGCTAATCTCTGCGTGTATGATCGAGTCAAGTATATCATCGCGACAACACGCTCGCGTCCAACTATGATAAGTATAATCTAGGGAGAGCTTTTTTTTCGTCCTCTTGTTGCCCGATCCATCGTTGAATCGCGTCTTCGTCCTCCGCTCTCTGTCCCGCTTATTTTTATTCTTTCGATATTCCAAAGTTTGTGTACGTGCGTTGTCTATGACACATACATTATACATATACGGGTAACAGCAGCTGATGCAAAACTGCTGGTCAATCAATTTATCATTGTGTACATACATATAGATACGGATTCGGTGCTATTTGTTCCGCCGCGAAATTTTTTTTTTTTTTTCCGTCGATTTTATAGTGCCATTTCGACAATCGCGTGAAAAATTGTGATCATTAATTTTTGTACGTTTGAAATTTGCGCTGCTTCCGAGCAAAATATGTCACAGGGTTCATTTTTATAGACAGCAAAGCATAGTTCGATAACATTTTCCTCTGAACCATAGAGTGTACAAAATACGTACTTTGAGGTTCAATTTTGTATTATATTAACGCTGTAATCATCTAGATTGTGATTTTTAACAGGAAATCATTTAAATTCTACTGACACTTGTGTTTGCGTTACACTTAGATTTTAAGCTTCAAGTTTTTAGTTTCTCGATTGAATAATTTTTGTATATTTATTTATATATTTGATTAGCCGATTTTTTTATCATCATAAAAATCAGTCAATTGAACGCTTATGCATACATATACATATATGAATACCTTCGATGTATAGGTAATTTATATGTTGTGTTGATTAAAAAATGCATATACTTGCGTATAAGTAGAAAATTAATATTGATTTGAGAAATTTTTTGCAGTCCTATTCCTTTAATGTACTAGATGATACATACGTTATGCAAGAATATACCAAATTAGTTAGCTTAAAACATACGATATTTCATAATTTTATAAAAAATTCTCGTTTTAAAGGTTTATTATTTCGTTGGAAGGACTTTCGTTGGATTTTGTAAATATAAAACAATTTTTTTCATGCATCATAAAATAACTGAAACAGGTGAGTTACGTGCAACGACGAATATTGAAAAGAACTTTATGCATTTTGTTGAGTGAAAAAGTTCAATAAACACAAAAGACTATTGTACAGTCGTAACCACAAAAGAAAATGTATTGTTTTCATTTTGTATATAATTTGTATAAATTAAATAAAATAAAATTATATGATTACTGCGTTTAAAAAAAAAAAGCGACTGGTATGCTACTAAAAAGTACATCACGTATTTATACCACTCTTCAACTATTACGTTCGAATTAAAATAAAAGGTCAAAAATATATTGATAGCCGAGTTGTATGTTCATCGTCATAATGTTTTGAAATATTCGTTAATGATGTCATATAATTGATCAAGCGAATTATTTATTTATTTAAAACCAAACAAGACGTGAAAACTAATGTTGAGTTTTTGTATGTTTAATAACAAAGTATGTGTACACAAAAAAATAAAATATTTTTTTAGATTATTGACATGTTTGAGTTGAAACATTACCTACAAATCGTTTAGGATCACAATCTTAGTTATATTGAAATTAAAATCAAACAACACATTTTTTCTTCAAATGTAAAACTTAAAGGCTGATGCCAATTATTTTTGACACAAATTTATAATTAAGTAACTGCATTAGAAAAATAATTGAATATAGTAGGCAAGTCACTTTATTTCGTCGTAGCTCGACAAAAAATTAAGTTTTGAAGACAAGCAAGAAAGTCATGTGTTCATTCACACGTATAAATACTCTTTTGAGTAAAAAAAAATAGGAATTCATTTTAATGAGTAGTTTACATTTCAAATAAAATAAAAGTTAAAAATTTCAAACGGAACGATTTGGATGGTTTTTATTTATATTCACTAATGAATTATAATTTTATAATATTAAAGAAATCAAAGATCTTACAAATATCCAAAAAAACTTCTATAAATTATTAAAATGGTAGGCTAGTGAAAACAATTTTTTAATGTATCTTTTAGTAGGTAAAAAGTTAAGGGTTGAAAGAATAAATAGTGTACATAAAAATATATTTAAAAACTATAAACCAAAATATAAAGACATTTTTTAACAATATGGGGTATATTATTTAAACTCGAAATGATGCAGATTATAAATACAAAAAATTTAGTAATGTATTTGTAATGAGTCACGAAAGACGTAGTTGACAAAATTTTTTAATGCCTAATTACTAGGTTACACGGATTTTAAAGATAAATTGGCCAAAAAATTACTGTGTGATGCTCAATCTTTTCTTCAAGACTGCTTGTAATTTGTATCTCCCTTAAGACGCAGATATTATAAATAAATTTTTTACTGCATGATTATAATAAAATCGTATACACTTATTATTATGTTAACTTTATTAAACCTACTTATTTTAATAAAAAACTTTATGCTCGTATACTAATGTAACTTGTTTATCCGTATACTATTTATGGATATAAAACTCGTTTGTTTACCTTAGCATTTCAAATTTATTTTTTATAACTACGTGAAAAAATCACACGATAAAAAAAAATGGTTTCAAGTAAATTAAAAATAATATTGATATAGAACATCAAATTTAAAGTGAATAAAATTTAAAAAAACCTAAAACGTCCATGTATGTACATACATAGAGTGTATTGTTAAAAATTATTTTACATATCGCGAGTGTTTTAGATTTTATTTTATTTACTTCAGTTTCATTGTAAGCTAAGTTGATTATATTTGATAAATAAATAAAGAATGTAAAAATTACATGTCTGTTTTTTTATAATTACATTATTTCAAACATGATTCATCAATAGAAAAGGTAGGTAGAAAAATGGAATAATTTATTTTTAAGGGCTTCAGTTACAAAAGAATCTCGGTCATGACGTTACAAATTCCTTATTACTAAGATAAGTTCCGTAGAAAACCTTTTTCAAGTATCGAATTTTTCTTCGAAAATATAAGAAGCTAAAGGTTTTCAAAAATGTGATAAATCTCACGGCCTGCAAGAATCTGTTGTGGAGTTTACATGAATTTCATCTGTAACTACTTAATTGAAATCTTCATACATCCAAATTTGTACAAGAGTCTTTTCTAAAAGTTCCTGAACCTGTATTGAACCAGTAATTGTTCCAGAGCAGCTTGAAAGTCCAGTGGGTCAACTAAAGCTTGTAAATTTGCTTGAATTTATCAAGGAATTGAACGAAATTACAGACTAAAAAGAAGTTTACACCTAAAAAAAAAAAAAAAAACTATGCCGACAGAAAATCAAAAAAAATTTCGAAAAATTTCGAGCAGGAAAAAGATGACAATCTAAAACATTCTCTATAGAATGAGGTAAGTGTCAGCGGACTCTCTGGACCATGAAACATTCTTCGCCCTGAAAATTGCGAATGACCTCTCATAGACAAGTCACTACTATGATGATCTAAGACCAAAGAGCAGAATAAATGGAGAAACAGATAAGTAAACTAGAGCAGTACAGCTTCAATGACAAGTTGGATTTTAAAAAAAACAAAATTACTCCAACTTTTTGAAACAACGATTTAATCATCCGCCAATGCAGCTTAAGTAAATCGTTCTAATAACTTAATTTCAATTTGCAAATTACAGTAGAGTCCATATAAGTAGTCAAGCAGCATGCAGAATAAAAAAATTCATATTTTTTTCCCGCAGTTAGCACCCGCAAGGCGAGAGCTCCGTTTCCATGACGTAAACGAGAAGATTTATCAAAAATACTTGGTTTTAATGTAATAAAGGACAATGTACATTTATTAAAAAGGATTTTTTCATCAATAACGTACATAAACAGTTTTTTTTTTTTTTTTTTTTTCTAAAAAAAGTGCGCATATACTTTTTTCGTCATAATATATTGTACAACGTAAACATTTTTTTTCAGCTGTAGTAATCGAAACAGCTAATTCGTATATCGACGCCTCCTGCAAAGACAGGCACTAGTCAGATTTTTGAAAAAATGATGTTTTTCCGAGTAGCATGCTACAACATTAAGGCTCTTAATTTGTAAAAACTTGTATTTTAATATTCTTTAAGACTGACAAACAAAATATTTGGTTGAAAATTATTTTTATCAGTGTTGCTGTGACGCTATTCGGAAAAATATCATTTTTTTTAAATCTAGTATTTCCTGTCTGCGTAAAAGGCGTCGATATATAGGGCATAATCTTTATAACTTTCTAAATAAAACTATCATAACAAACAAAAGTAAAACTTTAACAGCACTACATTCGAATCATGTTCTATTATTTTTTTTTTTAAATATATTTCTCCTGCAACAGTTTATAAATTGTTGCCTGAAAAAAATCGCCTAAATATAATTTGTGGCTCGGAATAATTAATAATAAAGAACTTTTTATTGGTGTGATTAGTAAAAAGGTCACGTGCACGTATAATAGAACAGCTGTTTTTACATCATAATTTGCGATCATTTCTTCAAAGTATGCCAGGTATATATATACATACTCAAATTAACAACCCAATAATCAATTTTGTCACCGGGGTTCGGTAAAGGTAATAGCTCGCATACATCGTGTTATTTTATTGCTAAAGCTATTTTTAAAATTTGTATAGCTAATAGACTAACTATAGCAGGGTTTCGTTTTGCTTTTAATTATACTCTCTTACAACTCTAAGTTTCGAATATGACTACAATTTTTTGTTTGTTTCTTCATTATACAACTTTTCCACCTCGTGTATATATTTTTTGGCAAGATTTCATCCAATATAAATTTACGAAACAGCTGACATATTTTTTCTATGATGTTTTTTTTTTAAGAAATACTAAGTCATTATCACATGTTTATTTTTTTCCTCCATCCTCTTTACTCTTCATAACTACTTTCTTCACTCTATTCACTTTTTCTTATTTACAAAATATCTTTTCATGACATGATCTTTTATCTACGTTCATACGCAGATTCATTAATCTTAGACTTTTTGTTACCTGCTTGATATTCCAAGATCATTAGTTTCATTGCAAATACAGTGCTTACTTATTATTTGTTCTGTAATGCACCATTAATTTTTTTCCATCTTACTATCTTTCATTTGAATTCTCTAGCTACTCTTCATATTATACAATAATTCGTCCTCAAACTTCATTAACAAAGTTGACAAAATTTATTGATTTTCAATGTATGTTGATGGGTGGGTATAAAAAAATTTGAAGAAACTAGCATTTCGGTAAAATTTAAAATTATATCTTGGTATGAAGGTAATATCTCTTTGATGCTTCAGAAATCACCAATTAATTTTGTGATTTGCTATATTGGCCAGAGGTGAACTTTTCAATGGTCAAAATGAACATGAAAGTTATGTATTTGCAGTAGCATTCTTGGATTTCATATAATGCTGAATTTTGAGATGAAAACTCGTAATATTTTATGTATAAATATTATCGGCCTAAAACATGCAAGTCAAACTTAATTGGAATGTTTAAAGAAATGCAAAATTTATATCTTTTGAAATAAATCGACAAAATATACTATTTGATTTATCGTCATTACAATCTGTTGACATTTGAAAATCGCATTGAACATTTTTAGGCCGATTATACGTACATGTAACAGCGAATATTTTCTTTTAATTTTGGAAATAAGGTACATCACACTTACCTATTAGGTGGTTCTTAATCAAAAACATTTTTAAAGCTTATCTTACTCCCATGAATTCATAGACAACACGGGATAAAATATATGTAGGATGGTAACGTTGATTTTTTTCTATAGTCTACCTGGGTATTTTTTGATCCATACTGAATTTCTTTTAACTGCTTGTGGTGCAGCAATCAACATTCTTTTGTTTCTTCAACAATGGGTGCGACCAGCGCTTTTCATCGCTCTTCACTCACTAAAGACTCACATCCGAATAAAATATATTCTTCTCTCGACAGCCAAAACGGGGTTCCTTTTGTATATTCTGGTGGGGTTTTACCTAAATAATAATTTTAAAATAATGTATTTTTCGATGAAGCTCAAATAATAAAATAAAAAATCTGAACATACCAGGATGCACGGCTAAAGGCACATAAGTAGATCCCATTGCAACATTCCAACTGTGAGTGCCTGGACAACTTTTGACATCCAAAATATGTGCATAATTTGAAAGATTCTTCTTCAAATCTTGACTTAATCTTGATTCAAATCCTTTCAAGTCTGTATTACCACCAGTGAGAAGAATGTTTGAGAAGCAGTCTTCTTTTATAGCCTCTGGAAGGCCTTTAGTTACTTCTTTTATGGCGTTAGGTAAATCCAAACTGACATACATTAACTCTGGAGCTGTGTATCGTTCCGAGCCCAATGATACCCTCTGCAATGGTAAATTATTTGATATGAAGCTTTATAAATAATAATAAATATACAACGTGACGTTTTTTAGTTTAATACAAACCCAATCTCTTTTACAATTCACGTAAGTATCGACTCTTATGTCTATATCTACTTTTTCTGCCTTGTTATGACCACCTTTGTGTAATCTGCTGTTGTTTAATTCTTCTTTTCTAATATCGAGGCTTAGCCTACAACGTTCTTTCACTGCTAGATAATCCAAATACGTGATTGGAATATCGTGACATTCTTTTGGCTGCCAGGATATTGCCTGTTTCAAGTAATACGCCACATGCCATCCTCCAACTGGTATCAATCTCCAGCGTTTCGACATTACTTGACCATCAATCACGACTGCCACAGTTGTACTTAAAGATCCGCTATCTACTACAATGCAAGTTTCTACACCTAGCATAGCGCATGCTGCTAGCGGTTTTGGAACCAAACAGACTCTACAAAATAAATAGAAAAGTATTAAGGATCAGTTTTATAGTTCACTTAATCATCTATTTGCAATTTTTCTTACCTTGCTATTTTAACTTCTTGAAATAGATAGTGCAAAAGTTGTTTCCTAAGTGATGGATGAATAGCTAGAGGTTCGCAGAACACAAGTACAGCATTTGGCTTCTTTAGAGTTTCTGTCAAACCCATTTGCTTTAATATGTGATCAATAAAATCTTTGACAACTGTAAAAGTGCCTTCACTAAGCAAAGCTTCCGCTGGATTGTACAAATCTATATTTGGTATCCCTAACACGTCCTCTGTATCTGTACAGTAACCATTAACTAATTTCTGATAAATTGGATTGTAACGAGTATAACATGAAGCATCATTGGGGTGCTGTTCGCATCTCCTTTTCTCTCTGTACAGTTGAACCGAATTGCAAAATACACAAAACGGTCCACTTCTAGGCGGTATCTTGCTAGCTTCTGGTTCCGCAAGTTTCAACAGCTTGACAATAGTCTTTTTCGCAACAAATTTACTCTCTGATTTCCTTCTACTGTTGCCACATCCAGTAAATTTTTGCAGAGGATTGAGAGATGTCGGAGGAGGCGGGGGCGTCTGTTCAATGTGACTGTCGCTGTTATACTTGGGAAAGCCAAGCATAGAAAAATGCCTCTTCAAACCAAACAGAGGAATGATGACCCATGTGTACTTGTTTCCTATTTCTATGACTACCTTAACACTGGAACCTTCAACGCAATTTCTCTCACACGTATAACTGCTGCATTTAAAGCATTTTGGAAAAGTGTTCTTATTGGTATCGTTGAGAGTCAGTATCATGTGTAGTCTGTAGCACATGGCTTTGAAGCTGACACTGAGATTTTGAAGACACGACATGTCTGGGAAATTGAACTGTACTTTGGATATAAGTTGCAACCATTTCATTTTCCTGAAAGAAAGATCATACAAAATAAGTTGAGAAACAAAAATTCAACGGATCCGAACAAACAAACAACTGATATGAATGAGACGACGAGCAAGGTTTCTGTGTTTCACCAGCTATGTATCCTTGAAGTAAAACAGTTAATATTTTCCACGCATTAATCAATCAAAGACGTTGCAATAGACAGTCGCGTGCACAAATATATAATGACACAAGTGTAAATCCGAGCAAAATCGATACATAAATAGTTTTGCAAAAACTTTTACTCTTAAAAACGTCGTACACACGATCATATATACGCCAGGCCTTATAACCTCCAAATTAGAGTGAAACTCAAAGATTTCTGACAATAATAAATTAAGCAGTGCTAACCATAGGTAATCCATGTCGACGGTCTTTCTGAGGTACTTGCAGGTACTGCCGAGGGCTATGATATCGGGCACCTCGCACTCGAGCAGGATCTTGATCCTACAAGTAAAAAAAATGTTCTTGTAATTTTACTTCGTTCTTGGTGAATTTACTTTGTTGAAATAGTAAAATTGCGATCATCAGTGTCGTGAAGTATGTTTGATAATCAGACCTCTTTAAAGGAAGTAATTTTACTTCTGAAATAGTATCAGTTATCACTTACCAGATCTCCTCGGGAAAGATTGCAGGGTCCATGGTTGGCTCTTTTTTCAGACTCGCGAATTTTTCCCGTGAAATTCACGAAATCCCAGGCACGCAAGGACGAACCTGGTTGCCAAAGCTTCGCCGGTGTGGACAGCTAGCCGCTGTCAAGCCAAAACCGAAGAGCCGACGACAGGACGAGAGAGGTGTCCGTCGTCTCCTCTCTTTCGGCAGACACTCCCCAAAATCCGAGGTTCAAGGTTACTATACGCTAAAAAACGTTCAAACTATGCCATAATGGCAGCAGCAGCAAGCAGCGACCAAGTGATCGGTCGTTGGTACAGCTGCGAGGGTGTATCGATTGCTGATGCGTTATTCGTACAGCGCGCGTTCAATACGTGGATTCGAAAGTAAGTACACAGCTGCGAGCAAATTTTCTACAAAATTAGTTTTTATTTCAAGCGGTAAAAAAATAACGATCTCTGAAAGATAGGTATGCAACTGATGAAACACTCAATAATACTGAATAGTAAGAGAAATATGATTGACAGGCTTGGTGTTAAACAACGTGCTTCATTACTTTCCCAACAGAGCCTTGATGTAAGGATTGTTGGAATTCAAGACTTCTTTTTTCAAGCTCGTAACTTTGTCCTCGATTTGTTTTGTGGATAAAGAGTCGACGTTGAAACCCTTGCACTTGTCTATAAAGTCCTGAATCAACTTTTCACCTTCCTGAAATTGAGTCGGTGTATTAGAGTACAAGGTAAGTCTAAAATTGGGTCTACAACAAGTGGCTCGCAATATTACCTTGATGATTTCATTTTTCTTTTCAGGATCATCCGATCCCTCGAAAACGGCGCCCTGCTGATCCTCGAGTTCGGCCTGTTTTTGTCTTGCGAACTGGAATTTTTCGAAATTATTGTTGAAAATAGGCAACGAATAGTTTAAAAAAAAAAAAAAAAAACTTGTAGTCGAATGTAATACCTCGATAACTTCTTCCGGGAAGTTGGCCATCTTTGCGACATGGATTCCAAAACTTTGATCACAGATGCCGGGCTTGACTTTGTACAAGAGCGTCAGTTTGTCAGCGACGATGGCCATAACGTGATAATTCTTTGCAGTAGGAGCATCCTCTGCAAGTCTTGTGATTTCATGGAAGTGCGTAGCAAAGAGACAGTACGCTTTCACTTCTTTAGCCAAGTGTCTAAGGGAAAGAACCGTAAAGTAATTTATGATTATCTCTCATCATTAACATGCTAATGTAACTGTACTTACTCGGCAATCGACCAGGCGATTCCACAGCCATCGTAAGTTGAAGTTCCTCTTCCCAATTCGTCAATAATTACCAATGAATTGGCGGTAGCCATCTGAAAAAATATAGTTACAAACAAACTGAATGATGTTGTCTAGGGAAAAAATCTATCACGTACCCGTATAATAGCAGATGTTTCAACCATCTCAGCCATGAAAGTAGACAGCCCTTTGATCTGTGAATCATCAGCTCCTATTCTTGCAAGAATGGAATCGAGTAACGATATGGTAGCTTCCTCACACGGTACAAAGCTTCCAATGTGTGCCATAAGTGCTGAAACTCCAATAGACCTGATGTAGGTACTTTTACCACCCATGTTGGGTCCAGTTACGATGAGGAAACGACTTTCTTTATCAAAGTGCACATCGTTGGCAATGTAATTGATTCCTTCCTGATTTTCCAAGCATGGATGCCTCACTTGTACAAGAGTAAGCTCTTGAGCATCACTAGGTAACATTTTGGGTCGGACGTAGGTGTAATTGGCACACGTTGCTGCTAGCGCGAAAGAATTCAAAACATCAAGAGTTGCTATGACATTGCCCAGACTCTTGATCGGAGGTATGTAGCCAGCTAAAATTGAAAGGTTCAAATTATTCAGACGAAAGAGACCCAAAAATTCCAAGTACGTTTAAATAATTAAGTACTCACACGCAGTTTCAACGATTTCGGCAACAATGGTCTTCTGATGAGTAATGTACGAGTTTCTTGCCGTCATATATTCTTCATTAAGGTCCTCCAATTTTTGGCTCCTAAATCTAACTCCACCTTTAATGGAGTCCAAAATGATGTAATTTTTGTTCCTAAGGCTCTTCTCTTCCTTGAGCGTGATTCTAAAGTGATAACCGTACTGAGGATGAATTTCCATTTTGATGGATTTCCCTGGTTCCATGTCCAAATCGTGGGCTGCTTTGCTCAACTGGGACTGCATCTTTTCTTCTTTCGTATCCATCACCTCCTTTAATTCTGTAGAAAAATGTGACTATATAATAACGAATGATCGTATCCTACAGCACAATAGAGAAGAAATGTAATTTCCATACCCTTCAACTCGTCGTCGAATTCGGCTTTCACCATGAACTCGCCCTTATCCGCAGCTTCCAAATCTATGGTCTGCTCCACCATCTGCTGGTACTTATCCATCTCCGCGAGATGTTCTTTCAACGGATCGAGAATCATGGCCTTGATGGCTGCCGAGTTCGCAATGTCATTGAGCTTCTCGACCATCTGCGGCAAGTGCATCATGCACAGGTAAATCCTAAAAGAAAATTCACAAGCATAAAAAGCACTATCCTCCCCCCCCCCCCCCCCCCCCCCCCCCCCCCCACCCCGAACCCCCACACCGTAACCCCACCCCCGCTCCCCACCCCCTGCCCCCCCCCCCCCTCCCCCCTCTCAGGTGTTCCTCGCCCAGCTCGGTCCTCAGGTCCGAATTGTCCAGTAGAGTGGCCACAATGTCGTGGCGCTCGTTTATGAGCGCGAGGTCGCGCAGCGGCTGCCTGATCCACTGGGCGAGCAGGCGCCTACCCTGGGGCGTGCGGCACTTGTCGAGGATACCCAGCACGCTGGAGCTCGTCGAGCCGGAGCCGTAGGCGCTCAGGGACTCGGTGCGCGGCTCCACGTTCAGGGCCTTTATCGCCGCGGTGTCGAGCCGCACGTACCGGCTGCGCTCGATCTCGTCCAGACTGAACTGGTTCTCGTTGCCCTCCTCCGTGACCAGCTAAACGATTCGTATGCATAAAATCACGTGCATTGACGCGCGGTGAAACAAACGAACGAAAAACCCGACGCTGGACTCACGGTCAAGTAACTTATGAGACAGGCCGTCGCCGACATGGCCAGCTTCAAGTTGGTCAGCGGCAGAGCTTGGGCGTTGCGCTGCTGTCCCTTGCCGAACCTGATGAGCAAGTTGAGGTCCTGTATCAGAGAGTCCGTGCCGAACTCCGACTTCTTTCGCGGCGTCACGAGCACGTTGTTTCGCTCCATGAGCTGTTGGAAAAAAGGCGCAACATTACGACGGGTAGTTCGAACTACGAAGAAAAAAGAAAAAAAAGAAAGATCCCTGCCTGCTTGATCGTCTGAAAGTCCTGGTTGGTCTCGCCAGCCTGCAGCAGGCACTCCTTCGGCTTCAGGGACACGACCACGGCCTCGAGGTCCACGAAGTTCTCGTCGTCCTTGAACTCGCAGACCGATATCAGGGTCTTGACCGTGTCGATGCAGCTCACGCCGACGATCTGATGATGAACGAAAAGCAGAGGGGACAAGATGATCAGCACCACCAGTCACTACTAACGGGGATGTAAAATTCACGAGCGTACCTTGGACGAGCCATCATTGGCGAACTTGACGGCGATGACCGCGGCGACGACCGCGACGTCGTTGTTGCCGAACAGAACGTCCTCGAACTGGCCGAGATTGCCGGGCGAGCCCTTGTACTCGAGCGCCCAGTCCTGGTTCTTGGCCGTGCCCTGGTTCACGTAGACCTCGATGCGGTACTGCTTGACCAGCAGCAGTTGCTTCACGAAGCTCTCGAAGTGGTTCTTGTTGAGCAGGAGACCGTCGATCTTGCTGTGCTCTGCTTGGCGCGCACCGACGATCGGATCGTTATTTTCGTTTTACAGTTCACGGGGGGGAAAAAAAAAAACAAAAAATCATAAACGATACGGAAGGGACGAAGAGTAAGAGTCATGAGTTGACGAAGGAACGGACCTGGCCCGATCTTCTTGCACGGCGCGGTCGACTTGAAGATCTCCTGGGCGGCGAAGAGGGCGTCGCTGCCGTGGAGGGTGTAGTAGTCCGACCGGCTGAAGAACCTTATGGTGCTGCTCGGTTTCTGGAACACGGATGGGGAAATCGGGTCGCCCATTATATGATGGGTATGCATATATACGTAAATAAATCGCGGCGTTCTCTGCACGTGTGTGCGTGTGTGCGTGTTAAGACAATGAATTATCGCGCGCGACGGGTCGCTCTCGCATCAGCATCTTGTGGAAATACCGCGGTGTTTTTTGTTTCTTGTGGCCGGAAAATAGAAAAATGTAACTCAAAGTCTTTTTTTTTTTTTTTTTTTTTTTTTTTTTTTTTTTTTTTTTTCTGTTTTTTTTGTCGGTTAATTTTTTTTTGGCCTCGTGTGTTGGGAGTGGCTTTGCTGGGCCTCGTGTGTCGAGAGAGGCGGCAAAGATCGTTTTACGAATTAATGCATCAAACTATTGCATCAAAATTATCCCGGGCTGCTACTAACGCGAAACGTCAACCATACTTTATCGCAGTTTTGTGAATGAATCAAAATGATTTCGCTGTCGCATCCACGCGCGGCATAAATAAACTCAAATCAACGCCAAACAATAATCGCAACACACTGCACGCGTTGCGTAAGGATCATCATTGTTTATAAATATGCTGCACCGAACATCGTTCCGGGAAAAGACACAAGCGCTCGCCTTACTTGTTTCGCCTCTGCGGCGTAGCTCCGGAGGAGGAGAGAAGCGAGCGATGCGTTTATCGCGAGGAGGTCAAAGCGTCAGTCATACGCATGGCTCTTGAGTATTCGTTGCTCGAATTTTTTTTTTTTTTTTTTTCGTTCATTTTCTTTTTGGATCGCCGCCTCTAAGTCGGCGACGCGTCGTCGTCGTCGTTTCGTGCGAGCAAGTGGGCATTCGTTCGATTCGCGTCCGTCCCGTGTATAATTCGATAAACGCGCGACAATGGAGTTGGCGCCGGAGGAGCCACCGCACTCTCTCGATGCGCGCAAGGGACTTTGGTCTCTGGCGACGTCGGACGTGCCGATCGAAAAATTTGGCTGCTTTTTGGATCCACGGACTTTTGTTTTTTTCTTCTTCCGATGGCCGAATATTGAATGATTAAAGAAATAAAGGGGCGCTGCTGGTGTTTTTTGTTTTTTTCTTCAAATTTTGAACAACGAGAACAACAACGATCGAAAAAAAGAACGCGCGCGCGCAGCTGCCATCTCCATCAATCGTAATGTATAATGAAAAAAAGAGCGCACACGACGCCGGCCTTCCGATACTAATTTAATCGCGAGTGTGCCATAATAACCGTATATATGTACATCGCTGTCTGCCTGTTTTTTTTATTCAACCCAATTGATGTACACATGTATATACCCGCGTCTCGAGAGACGAGACGAGAGCTGGACGATATTCAAGGTTGCCGCGACGATTGAATGACAAAAGCTCGATATAACAAATTCGATACACGCGGTTTGGGGAAAAACAAATTTTTAACGTTGCATGTCTCGCGTATACAAAACATCGGATGAATCTTGTAATTATCGCGCTCGGCTGATGTTGCGATTTCAAGTTTACGGAAGCGAGCGCGATAACGAGACGAGAGGGAAAAAAATCTTGGGAGATCAAGGCGCCGAGTACTATAAGCTATAAGTACGGCAGATATAGAAGCTGCAGCCGAAGAAAAGAAGGCGCCGATCTAGGGAGGGTGTTTCAAAGAATCGAAGAATCGGTATGTACGGAAATTGTAAAGTATGTGGATATACGTGCGAGCGGGCTCAGGGAAAAACCGATCGGCTGTGATGGGATTTCATCGCATCTCTGGGCCTTTAGCTTGTATTTGTCCGCTTTTTTGTTTTTCTGATGATTTGCGCAGACACAGCGAGAGTGACATTCCCACATCTTATCCATACGGCACTAGCGCGAATTTCGTCGTTGAATTTCAATCGTCAATGTTTTCCATCATGATGTAGACGGGGAAGTCGCAATGAGCTTATTATTTGAAGATCACAGGACAAACAAGACCATTTTTCTCAAATGTAGGGTATCGCGCGAGAAATGAGAGCTCGAGCGCGGGGCGACCGAGACATCCATTCTTCCATGCGCAATTATTCTTAAGCTGATAGTGGAAACAATATATTTTCAATCAGTATTAATATAGGTTGTACTCTTCTGAGCTGTCAACCGATTCCCTATACGTGTATACAATATGTGAAATCTTCCGATCCTATTTGAATGAAATTCAACAAGGCCTCGTGTATAAACTCAGAACAATATCATGGCACGATGACGCGCATAATACAAAGACGAGTCCTCAAAAGGGAGAACCCAATCTCGCGGATCCAAGAAGCTCTTTGTCATATTTCGTTTCTTTTTTCTTTTATTTTTTTTGCGAATAAGCATCACAAGCATTATACAACAGCCGAGCGACCGATCGAATTATGCACGCTGATCCTTATACAGATCGGCAAGCGCATATGTGTCATCGCGGGTGACGATCTCGTCGTCAGCACGCAGACGTATGCGGTATCTTGGTTTTTACGATTTTAACATCGCTCTGCATCTTTTGCGCGCAGTCGAGTTTCAAGGAGAGATCCTGCCGCCGCCTGCCGCCAGAGGAGCAGGAAGCGTATATTTTTCATGGACGAAGGGAGCGCGCGGTTATACTTGCACATTTATTAGAAGCATTCGTTAAAATGACAATAAGTCCGTGCTAAGATGCATCTCGTAAAAAAGTCGATCATTTTTCGATTTGATTGTTGAGCTGGCGCGAGAATGAATCTTTCATGCCGATTTCGAACAAGTAAGTATAACGTACGAGTGCGAACGAGGCATGACGCGCTCGATCGAGGCACTTGTTTTTCAAATTTATATTTAGAGCTGATCGAGATTATTGATTCGTTAGAGCGGCGATTTAAATTTCACACACACGCGCGACGATCGCGGGATTTCCAATTCGCGTCTCGGTCGAAATAAAGCGGTTGTTCAGTTTTTTTTTTTATATAATTAGCCTTCGAGAGACAGTACGCGTATGATCGGGGTGTAATCAAAATATTCTGCTGGTTTCCTTATAATTTTGACGCTGTACTCTCTATTTCCATCGACGAAGTAAATCAACGAGGATGATAAAGAACGATAAAATGTTTCCCAAATTGTCCATCATATCTGTATCAATTACACCGCGTCGCGGGAGGGTTTATTTTTACGATCCGTATAAATTAGATCGGTGAAGCGCGTGTTATATACCTATGAGTATATTCTCCGATTCCGAAAATAAAACAGCTTTCGTCGCAGTCGAATCTAAACATCTCGAGCCGCACACGAGGCTGAAATTAGCTGGGGGAGTCGGCTATAATCCGGGGGGGGGGGGGGGGGGGGGGGGAGCTGGAGATACGAGATCGGATTAATTTTTAAGGGCGCGCTCATGATTCCTCCGTCTCCTCGCGTCACAAAATCATCTCCGACGACGCCCGACACGCCCGTGTGTTGAAAAAATACGAAGAGCGTTGAATTTTCACGAAAAAAAAAGCCACAATCTCGCGCGTTGGGGCGCCCCCCCCCCCCCCCGAGAACCGTATATATACGAACGACGCCGCGGAGCCCCCATAAATTCCCAACGAAACGACCGCGCGGCGTGAAAACCTTTCCCGGTCCGTTTTAAAAATAACAAAATGCCCCCATCAGAGCGCGCACGTGCGCGCGGAGCGGCGTCCCGATGATGTTTTCGTTGCTGGTCCCCGAAACAGGAGATGGCTCTCGTGGAAGATCGTCGACGCGATGAAAAAGATACAAAGCCGGAGGAGGAGCATTAATCCTCCCCAGGGGCGCACCTCTGACGAAAGAGGCTGCGCGCGGGTGCAGCAGGAGAGAGTTGTATATGATGTACATCGGGCGAGGAGGGAAAACCTTCAATGTCAGAGGGCGGCTCTCTGGTGGTGGTGGTGGTGGTGGTCGTGGTTGTGCAGCTTGCGAGGTACACTCTCAGCGGTCCTGCAGTGTCGACGAGGTATACACTTTATGATCTGATCGTGCTCGAGTCGAAGAGCCTCGTCCGGGGGTGTTGCCGCGTGTGGTTTGTTTTTTTCTTTCTTTCCACTTCGATCATCGTCGCGTTCGCGGAGTTGGCTCGAGTATTCATTCGTGTTGTTTTCAGTACGAGAGAATAGAAAAGTGCGACTCTTGTGAACGTTTTATTTTTACCTCCTCTGCAAGCCTGGTGCGTTGCGATTTTTCTTGCCGAACGAACGATTTGCCGAGATTCGTCGCGAAACAACAAAAAAAATGTACGCACAGATCGAGCGATCGGGAGAGGGAGAAGAGCGCGCTCGGCAAGGGGCGCGATAAAGCGGGCAAAAGTCGGGCCGGATTATAAAGTTCGTCCGAGAGATCGGCGCGACGGTTCACGGTTGCGAAACTACTGTACGCAATGATCGCGGGCGCGCTATCGTATAGTACCGTCGAACGCCCGTGGGACGAGAGATTTTGCGGCCTCGGCAGGAAATACGATCCAAATATTTTCCCCAAATCAATAATACCCCTCCCCTTTGTTCGACAAGTATAATAGCACCGGGTGCTTTGCTTTTCCAGAGACCGACAGTAAGAAGAAACAACTACCAAAAAGGAAAAATGTTTGGCCAGACAGTGCTGGCGACAGCTTGCGCCCAGCTGCTGCTGCTGCTGCTGCTGCTCGGGCAGGTCCTCGGGGCGGTCCTCGGGGCGCCGACCGATTGCACGGACTACTGCGGCGAGCAGCAGAGCTACGGAGGCCAGGGGCGCAACTCGTACGGCAGCTACGCCACCAAGTCGTCCGGAGGCAGCTACGACCACCGGCGCATCGGAGGCACCGACAGCAGGAGCGGCAGGCTCGAGAACCTCGACGAGAACAACGTGATCGGCAGCGGGGCCGGTGGTATCGGACTGAACCTCGACAGACCGGGCAGCTGGCGGGACGAGAAGCACTACGTGACGGACGACGGGAAGGGCCAGATGAGCTACCGGGCCGGCCAGACGGTCACCGGCAACGGCTTCTCCAAATTCGCGGAGCACAGCTACAGCTACGGTAGCCACGACTCGCACGCGCCCCAGGCAAACTCGCAGATCCTGAGCAGCGCCGAGTTCAACCGGGAACTGTCCAGCATGCGCAGCCGCATAGCCAGCTTCATGGGCAGCTTTCACGCGGACGCGGGCTCGGTCGTCAACGACAATCAGATAACCGACTTTCGTGACAGGGCGAGCGTTATAAGCAACCAGCTGAACGACGTCTGCAACCAGGTCGACGCGGGTAGTTCCATGTACCAGCAGATGCGCCAGATGCAGCAACAGTTCCAGCAGGACGTCGACAGGATGCAGACGCAGATGGAGCAGCAGCTCCTCGAATACCGCACCTCCAGCAGTCAGTTTCACGGCTCGTATCACTCCTATCCGGGCAGCAGTACCAGCAGACCCTCGCAGCCCCTGCAGCAGCAGCCGTCCCTGCCCCAGCAGTCGGCCATAAGCGAGGAGAGCGTGGTGAAGCAGCGGCTCGTCGAGGAGGAGATAACCAAGATCCAGGGCCAGGTGTCGAGCTTCTACACGAGCTTCGGGCGCGTCGACACCGACGCCCAGTACAAGGCAGATCTCGGCAGTCAGGCCGACGCGATAAGCCGAGAGCTGGCCAACCTGAAGCTCCAGGCCCTGCAGAGCGAGCACCAGCGCGCCAGGGTCGACAGTCTGAGGGCCCAGTTCGAGAGCTACCTGTCGGACATTCGCGCCCGCATCCACAAGCTCGAGGATCGTCAGCGCGAGGAGGCCGCCCGCCAGCTCGAGATCCGTATACAGGAGGAGAAGGCCAACTACGAGACGAACCTGAGGAATCTCGAGCTCGAGAAGCTGCGCATGGAGAAGGAGGCCGAGCGGGCACGCCGCAAGGAGGAGGTCGAGAAGACCGCGCGCATCGAGAAGCAGCGACAGGAGGCGGAGGAGACCGCTCGCATCGAGAAGCAGCGAGAGGAGGCGGAGGCCAGGCACCGCCAGCAGCAGCAGCAGCAGCAGCAGTTGCAGCAGTTGCAGCAGGAGGAGAACGATCGCCGGGCCCGTCTGGAGGTCGAGGAGGTGGTGCAGCATCAGCAGAAACCGTTGCCCCAGCCGGGCGGCGAGGGGGTCGTCCACCAGGGCAAGCTGGAGGTCAGCGGTAGCTCGAGCTACGAGCACAGCGTCAAGACCTGGGGCAGCGGCGCGGAGGGCAGGCACACCAGCGGCGCCTTCCAGAGCAGCGTCGGCGGTGCCCCGGTAGGCAGTGGTGGTGGTGGTGGTAGTAGTAGGCAGATGCAGCAACACGTCGACCTGACCGCGGCGACCAGTCGGCTGCAGCAGGAGCTACACCGGCTCCAGAACCAGGTCAACAACTTCAACACGTACATGATGCGGCTGACGGCGGCCAACAGTCAGAGCGTGATCGGCGAGGCGGAGCACCAGGCGAAGTCGCTGCGCCAGAGCATCAGCAATCTGTGCGAGACGAGCGACAGGTACCAGAACCAGAACATCCTGGCGAGCGCCGAGGAGCTGTCCCAGCGCTTCGACAACATGTTCCTCTCGCTCCAGCGACAGGCGGCCAATTACTCGGCCGCGGGGGGCTTCTCCGCGTCGGCGGGCTACTCCTCGAGCTCGTCCTACGGCACCAGCGGGGGCTACTCGTCGGTCCAGGCGCCGACCATCACCAACGTCGAGTACGAGCACTCAAAGTCAGCCGAGGTTGAAGTTAGCAGGCGGCCTTTGTCATCGTCGTCGCAGAGATACGTGCAGGCGTCGGGACAGCAGCAGCAGCAGCGCAGCGATTGCGTGGAAGTCTACGCCGGGCAGCCGTGCGTCGAGACGAGGCAGCCTAGGAGGTACCGGAGACACGCCGAAGGTCAGTAAAGCGATTTTTATACCACGGGGCAGCTTGATTACTTATTTCTTCTTTTCCTTCTCTGGTGCTTGGTTCGTGCATCTCTCATGATTGTGCTTTTTTTTCCTTTTTTTTTTTTCTGTTTGTCCA
>JAPYYV010004931.1:0-15000 GCA_030522625.1 Copidosoma aretas
TTTTTTACCAGAAAGACTTCACCAGAAAGACGCTCTCTCGCCAAACTCTGCCGAAAACAGACAAATTATTCCGATTACTGTCGAATTCTTTCACCGAAGCCCTCTAACATCGTCGAGCATTGCCGAAAACAACCGATTGTAGCCAAAGTTGCTCACTTACAACCCGTCAGGATTTTCTGTTTTGCCCACACGCCTTATTTGGCCAATAGACAGAGGCACAACAATAAAACGTAACCATTTGTGCTATGACTGATGCAACAGATAATGGGAGACCCGCTCTCTCAAGCTCATTACAAATTAAAAATTAAATATTACTTAACTACCTACAACCAAATAACTCAATGGTCTCGTATACTTACATTGTCTATAAGTAGATTATTTATTTACTAATCAAAAGTGCAAGCCAAGAAGTATGTTCGGTTGCAAGATAACGTACATGGGATGATAACACCCAATTACAGCAGTCAGGCAAAGAAACCGATTTATTCAAATGATGAAAAAAAAAACCAGGTGTGTTTAAACCATAATTGTGCTGTAGTATAGCAAACTTTATCTGAGCATGATAGGCTAAGATCTTCCTATCTGATACCAGGCTCTTTTCATACAAATTATGATAAGCATATATTTCCGTTTATTATACTTACTGTCAAGGTGTATTATACTTTAGATCGTGATGTAAAAAGACAAAGTATGCTGGAAAGCCCATGCTCTTGACAACGGGTGAAACTTATAAAATGTTAGGGCAAGCAAGCTTCATATTTTTCTAACAAAAAAAAAGGGTTTTAATACAATGTTTTACTACTACATCTAATATAACCAACTTTTTTCTACTGCCGCAGAACATCATAAACGGGACCAAAAGTAATACGGCTGATAAAATAGGTATTGTATTTGAGACTCGTACATTTTAACTTAAATAAGCTAAAATCCACGATGCCAAAACTTAATAACCAAATTAACTCGACCGATTACAATGTTAATTTATAAATAATTTATTTACTAGTTGAAAGCAATTTCACAAGAACCAAAGAATATGAATGTATAGTTACTTCAACAAAATAACATAATGTAATTTAACATCATAACAGAAAAAAAAACAAATAATTGAAGTGAAAACTATTTATTTCACAGTATGACAAAAAATTGTTTTTATCATAATAACAAATCATCGACACATAAAATCATCATTTTAGGTGTCAAAAACGCATTTAAATTTCAAAAAAAAGTTATAAAAATAGGCAGACAATAAAAGGATATGAAGTTGTTTTATACAAAACAGTGGTTGTTTTATTTGCAGATAACGATGTTTCAGGCAACAACACACTGCGAATGCCCGGTAGATAGCGCTATTAGATGTCTATATAGGGATGAAGACAAAATATTACCCGCCAACCTGTTGCCCTTACCCCTCCTCAGACCCCTCAAATTTACATATATTTTGACCTCCCTAAACAATTTATATGAATTTCGTATTAATTTATTTAATATGGTGTATAAGTGTACAAATTAAAAAAAGTAATATTTTAATGATTTTCACTCCACCTTACAGTAATAGTTCGGAAGCACTTTTTTACAGTGGTTTTCCAATTTATCTTGGGAGCATAAGATTTATTGTAGTTTAAAGTGATATAAGGCATTGTATGACAAATTTTTTTCATAGGCTTTTTTTTATAATACTTTAATGATACCAAGTAAACAGGCACTTAAAAACTGATTTTGATAAAAAATATTTAAAAGAAAAATTAATTAAATAGAACAACATTTAACAACAGAATCAATATCTACCTGTTCCCAATGAAAATTTATTTCAAAACAATATTGTCAATAGTAATATTATCATTTGATTGTAGTTGTATGTATATTTTTTTTCACATTTGCACCTGGACAATGCTACATAAAATTGTTTTCGAAGAAATCATGGCTTGTTAAAGAAAAGTCGTATTTTGTCAAAACTCTGACCTTAAAATTTATTTATAGTCATCGCAAATTCTAATACCATTGGAAATCGATCATCGTGTAAATCTAAATATAAAGAGGTATTATTCACAGAAGAAAAAGTTATTTGATGTATTAAAACATTACTTTCAATTTTTTCACCTGTAATAATTTTAACTTTAATGTTAAATTTGTATAATTTGCTTATTTTAAATCGTGTACCATTACAAAGTCCATCATTAATATTGAAATTTATTTTTAATATAACCATTGCTTTTATTATTCAATGTAGTTTATGCGGAGAAGACCTCCCCTAATATTATTTAACGTTTCTATCGGAAAATAATTATAAATGTTATCATCAGATTCATCAACTCCTTTGTATATTGCTTAGTCCATACTGTATTACGTTACTTTCTTTTCTTCCATATTACTTAAAATTTTATTTTAACAAAAAAAGTCTATTTATTATGAGTAGTTGATGTTGCACTATTCATATTTAAATTTAAAGTTTTTAAAAATATTTTCGAGCAAACGTCTAAAGTTATCCAATTATCTTTAATTTTGAATTTGTTTATTATTTCGTGTCAATATTTAACAGCATTTCCGAGAAATTGCATCCTTTGATTAAATATTTCTATTGAATTGAAAAATTTCAAATAATCTCCATAAATATGATGATTTTATTTTTTCCGTTTATTATTATGCTTCTTATTCTATTTCTATCAACTGGTGAAATTTGACGGAAATCTACACCTAAAACGATTAATTTACCTCTAAAAGGCTTGTCATTATTACATAAATCTCTAAAAGCTTTCTTAACTATTTCTTATGCTTTCTTTAGTACCATGAAATCTTTGTCTCATGAAACTAGACTAACTCCTTTAATTTTTGTTCTATCTAATTGAAATACTAAAAATAAACTTTTAATATTATTTAGGATCAAACGAACTAACCTGTAAGTGAAGTTCGATCCAGATTATATAAGTCCCTTGTTCGAAGAGATTAACTAAGCAGTACTGCGGCTCACCAGACGTTGACGCCAGTTTATAGCCTATACTTTACTAAGTATAAGCATAAGCAAAAAAAAAAAAATTTTTTTGGGGGGTTTTCCTCCTCTACTGACCACCACTAAGCCTATCCTGTTCATTTTGTTTGGAATAATAGAAAAAAGTGAGGTGGGTTTCTGTAATGATACGGAAGGGTGGGATCTTAATTTTTTTAAACGAGGGACTCATATAATTTGGATCGAACTTTAGTTACAGGTAAGTTCGTCTGATCCTAAATTATATTACGTCCCTCTTTCTCAAGATTAACGAAGTAGATGTTTAGGGTCGATGGGTTTTTCGCTTTATTTTTAATAAATTACATGCTATTTTCTTTACATTACTATAAAGATGACAGTATAACATTAAATTAAGACAATGAATTATGTATAAACTGCTTTAGTGAAATTATCTTGAACCAAATCTACTTGTCTATTATAAAACTTAGCGGAAACAGAAGATTTTTTCGACCAATCAGCGGCGTTCTTTATAGCAGTAATATTAAGACCTTTCTCATACGCTTTGGATATTGATGCATGTCTAGAACTGTGGCCAGAGAATTCCTTATCAATACTACACAGTTGGACCGTAGTTTTTAAGTTTTTACTAATAGTATTTGTTGGTGCTTTCTTATGGGGTCTGTTAATTGTAAAAAACAGAAAGTCCTTATCAGATCTCGAGAAATGTGTGAAACTAACATAATATTTTAAAGAGGTAACAATACAAATACCTGGTCTTTTCCTGATGTGAGGTAAGATAGCTAAGGGATATAAGGAACCTGGTTTTGATGTCTTAGTGAGTGCATCCACTCCTACTTCTATGCTATCGTTTTTATTAATAACATTACTTAATTTTAGCAACGAGAGTGACTGAACCCTAAATCCAGTGCCTACTGCAAGGAGCATTAACACCTTACTTGTTAGCTTCTTGAGATTCAGGCTTTCGATGGGTCGCCAGCTTTCCAGGTTGTTTAGTACTGTATCTACGTGCCAAGTTTTGTTATATCTAGGAGTTGTAGGCTTCAGCCTGTAAATTCCTTTAAAGAAGCGGTTAATTACGTTGCTATCGGAAAAGTTATTAAAGTCAAATATTGCAATCGTCAAGTATAGTGTTCCGTGGGATGCTCTTCTTTCGAATAAAGCTGATAGACAATCTAAGACTGAAGCTTCAAATGGGTTTGTTTGCTTCGTAGCGCAGAATGCCCACCATTCTCTGAGAGGGGCGTTGTACTGTTTATATGTGTTCTGTGATAACGAAGCTAGCATTACCTCCGTAACTCTTATTGTTAGCCTTTTTCTTTTTCATGCTTCCCTGAGACTATTGCAGAAATCAATGAAAGGTGTGAGGCCAGTGGGTGAGTGGGACCTGCAAGGGGGCAAAACTAAATTAGGAGAGGGAAGAAATTTGATACTCCTACTTAAGATCATTGCCTCGAAATTCGGGTACTAATATTAATTTGGCCAATCAGGTAATATAAGTATACCACTGCATTTCTCTTTCCCAACTTTTCCTAATACTTCGGGGATGAGCGAGAAAAGAGGAAACGCGTACCAAATTAATCCTTCTAAGCGATAGGAGATGCATTGCTGACGAATGCTTCTGGATCCCTTCGCTAGGCACAATGTTTTTCACACTTGTTATTTGCTCTGGCTGCAATAAGATAAATTATTGGCTGGCCAAATCAAAGTAGTCGCGGACAACACCCAGAAATTTTTTTTTGTTGCTATACTTAGTAAAGTATAGTCTCTGAACTAGCGTCATCGTAAAGATTTTCCGAAAATTAAACGATTTTTAGTATAAGTTACGCTCTATAGAACGCTTTGAAAGGTATAACATGAGCAAAATGTTGGGTAGTACGCTTACAAGAAAATAAATATCTTATCGTTTACCTCTCGAAAATCATTCATGGATTTAGAAAATTAAAAAAATGTGATAGTTTTTTTTTAATACTGAAAATATCGTAAATAATTAAATCCTCATAAAAATGAATAACAATCAGAATTATGGTTATAACTTCCTTTGGGTAACACGCACGCTGATAGGTAACAATTTGACTAAATCTAATATGTGGAATAATAAATATCTTGAATTTTTATAAAATTCTTGAGATAGCTTTAGTTTATTGTAGTAGTAAAAAATAGAACAGCGCCTAAGTAACACTTGATAGGTCACTAAATCAGTACACATTCGAGCCTAATACCAATAAGCCTTAAATAACTTTTGCTTAAAAAGTTGTGTTTGATATTGTAACGTAATACTTTAAATTGATGTATTTTTAAAAGTTTTTTTTATTCATGAATATTGTATAAATTAATCGATAATAATCATTTTTAAAGTTCGGTGGTATCATTTATATGCGTACAAACATAGATAACCAAAGCGATCCCATAAAAATTCGCCTAAAATTCGAACAAATATAGTCAATACATGAAATAGTTTCACTGATTTATTAAATAATTATTACTTATTTAATAATGCTAATGATTCTATTTGGTATTTATAGTTAATATTAATAGATATGCAATAGTTATTTTTACAGATACAATAATAAGCATTTTCTTTGGATAGTTTTGAACATTTCAGAACCGATAATGAATTTACGATCACTATAAGATGTAGTAAAATTCATACTTAATATTTATATTTTTTATTTTTTATTGATCATTTTTAAATTTCTTATATTAATTTTTTATACTGTAACATTTCTTCTCTTTGTTTCATAACTAATAAAAATGCATATCCCCTAAATCAATACTAATTTAATTTTAATATAATATAATACGTAAGTGACTAAACATACATCAACATGTATAAATTTATATTTTCATTAACATATTATTAAAACTCATGACTAATAAAATATCTTCAAACCTTAGATCTTTATTCTGCAGTGCCTTATTTATTTACATAAGTAAATTATACATTTACATAAATCATCTCACTCCTGCGTATCTCGCCATCA
This sequence comes from Copidosoma aretas, assembly GCA_030522625.1. NCBI lineage: Eukaryota > Metazoa > Arthropoda > Insecta > Hymenoptera > Encyrtidae > Copidosoma > Copidosoma aretas. The sequence continues at coordinate 5,944 of JAPYYV010004931.1, forward strand.
TTATTTGATATTATATTTTTGACTGATATTATTATTATCATTTCATTAGCTGTCTCTTTTCCTCTTTACATATCAATATAAAATTTTATAATTTTGTTTTCTTCTATGGCAGAGACTACAGTTCATCACTTAAAAACTTTTAAACTCACTTACATGTTTTCTTTTTGCTATATTTTTTTCTTTTTTTTTTTTCTTTTTTTTTATATTTAAAGGATTATAGAGTTGTCAATTACCATACAGTTTCTCTGTATTTTACGATTAACACAAAACTTTCATTCCTTCGAAAAATTATCTTCGATTTTCTCACGTTCATTTTCTTTCATTGCTCTTTTTATAAGTCCTGTCATTTTCACATCATCTACTTTTGAATATACTAATATCTTTTTTTTAGCTATTTTGTACGATTTGTTTATCTAGTCTCTGTCAATTAAAATATTGAGCATATATAAGGCCACTTACTCTTGTCTATATTTATTAATATCAAAAACTGAATTTTTTTTTTCTTTTGTATACCCTTGTTCTAGGCTAACCCTACCTGCCTCTATGTCTTGTATATATCCTAATTTTTTAGGAGTCAAACCTAACATGTTATTTGTAAATCTAAGTCTATTATTTTTACTTTTTCTTTGCGTTTTCATTCCATAATTCTGTGCTCTGCTGTACCTTTTCTGTTGTTTACTGTTCCCAAGCCTTTTTTTCATTTAATGATGGAATTATTCTTGCAAAATCTTTTTATACTGTGCTGTTGATTCCTATACTCCTTTTTTGGTGTAATCTAGAATAAGTATCCTTTTTGTCTCTTTAAAAATGTTTTAAATTATCCTTTCATGCCTCTGTCCTTATTACGATCCCTCTTTTTCTTTCGATTTTATTTTTCTATAGTTTCCTTAAACTCGTTTAAATTGTGATTTCATCGACTTTGCTTAGTTTTTTCAGACTTGTATTTATTCTCTTATTATTCCATTTATTCTTTTTAGATTAGTCTTTGATTATATTTTTCTCTCTTTTTTTCGTATTATACGATTTTACCTATAAGCCATATTTTCTGCTTAATTATTCTACAAGCCTGCTCATCAATGTGCGATAATTTACCTTTATTCATCTTATCTTCTATAATTACTTTGATACTTTTGTACATTACGTAGCTTGCTCTATTCTTTTATAATATTTATTCTGTATGTATATATTTGCCCACCTGCGCACTCTGCTTGCCATCCTTATAATTTTTTTCACTTATAAAATGGATCATATTAACAATTATCATATCAATGTATAAAATTTCTCATAAGATTAGCAATTCTTCCCTTATTTATTAGAGAAGCTTAAAACAGCTTTATTCTTGAATTTAAAAAATGATTATCAAAATTTATTTGAATTTTTTTTCTTTTCATTATAGTACTTTCAAAATATTTCTTTTAAAAAAACTATTGATTTAAAAAATAGAACATTGTTATATACTATTGCTTGGGCTAGGACATCTGAAATATACACAGACACGATATTTTGTGATTTAAGATATCACATAATCAAAATCAACGTAGCATATATTATCAAGTATGATAATATAGAACAAATACAGCACTAGTCTTTTTAGAAAATTTATTCGCTTGTTTTTTTTTAAATATAGTAATTATTTTTAAGTCCTTACATAAATTTCATAAAATCTGTATATTGGATCAATATTAGATTATACATAAACATATATTAGTATAATAATTCATTTGATTTAATGCATCTATGATCATTACACTATTTGCGCACTATATATACATTTTATACAATTGCCACCATTCTATAAGAAAACCTTTAATAATATCTAGTGATTTCATAATTTCCTTCCCGCTAAAGCGACATCTTATCGTTTAGCATATTTTAACTGCGTTATTTCTAGTATTTTGTTATTATGAACAAAATTTACCTACTTGATTTATTGTTAAAATTTACAATGAATGTATGAAAAATTCATTACAGACTTAAAATTTGTTATTTTAATATAATCTTTTATATTTATACAGGTATTCTTTTGTTATTTTTTTTAATACTTATAGTCAATGTGATTCTAATTTATGAAATAATCTATAAAGGTAATAGCTGTTATTTATCAAAGATTTGACAATTTTTTTTTTTTTATGTATTATCATTAAGAAGAGAAATTTTTTAAGTAATTAAAGAATTATTTTAAAAATTTAAGTAGCATGATAAGTATTTGTTGATAAACGAAGTCTTCTTGATTATTATTACAAAGCTTAATAAAAACATTATGAATAAAATGCATTGGAAGCCCTTTTTGCTCTTTCTACTGAAATTATATACCTTTATTTACCTATAAATTAAAGTAGTGTTTTTGCTGTGTAAACAATAGATGCTTGTTATGAGTGAATACTTTATATATCATGTTTCCGTGTGAGAAATTATTTGTGCAGCTTATTTAACAATCTCCGATCATGATTAATATCTTTTCAATATTAAATTTAAACAAACACTTTTCCACATCAGTATAGCTTTCCGTGCATACGCCTCTTGCCATATGGTTTTACATAAAAAATGTTACACAGAAAGACGTTCCACATTTTAAGGTGTGTTTTATCAATATCTTTTTTAACTTTGACTAAATTTTATACTTTTATGAAATTTTAAAAACCTAAAAAAGTGTGATAAATAGTTTATACTTAAGGAACTAATAGTGGAGTCAAAATTTACGATGAAACGGAAAAACATTTTTTGGGGCTAGAAACTAATAGTGGAGTTAAAATTTACGATAAAACATAAAACATTTTTTGGTGGAGCTGGGGGGGGGGGGGGTATGTGGGGAGGCTGGGGGGGAGAGGAAGGGGGGGTAGAGGAGAGCGGGGGGTAGATCTCCCAATTTTTTAGTGGTAAAATTCCATGGTAAAAAGGAATAAAATTTACCGTATGTTTGGCGGGTAGCGGGGAGGAACTAGTACGAACCCTAAAACCATACAACTATATAATAAAGTAAGATATTATGCACCTTAATAATATAGCTTATTAGTTTGGGCATCGGTTTTGCATGCGATCAGCTGATTCCCGTGAGAAAAACAAGAAGCCTGTTGTCATAGCCGATATTTTCATTCGAGTGATGGAATAACTAAATTTTCTAATCCTTCTAATGCATGCGGGTAACTTAGCAAATCATATAATAGAAGATTACCAATTTTTTACTACGATGAAATGCTACTACATTAAAAAATATGCAAAATAGCTGCCGCTGAACCAAAAATTTTAAATGGCCTCCATAAAATATATCTGACTAAAAAATAAACTGATCAGATTCCAGATTAAACCAGCGCTATGTTTTTACATGCAGGTACATGTAGTACATCTTTGTAGGGCCGTCTGATTATCAACTTTCGACTACAACACTACTATTCACGACTGTTTATTATTCAAGCTCACACAAAGGGTAGCATTTTTACTCAAAACATGATAAGAACTGTCGTTTTGCTACCGTACAAAGATAAATACTACTTACTTCTTATAGGTCTTGCTTTTTCATTTAAGGTAGAAATAGCCGCAAGGGTAATAATTTGTATGATTTATTATACGACAGTTGTAAGTAAGGTGAGAACTTTTAATAATTGACTCAATTCCTGCAACTAACAAGAAAGCAGCTCATTAAAAGAATACATCCTCTTTCAGGCATTAAGAGATCATATAAATGCAAACGAAGACAAAAATGTAAAACACTTCTACAATAATACATGGAGGCCAAGCAAGCATAACCGTCTGCTAGGCTTGAAAAACAGTGCCAGACTTCTTTTTGTATCTAGAACTCGTTAAACTGTAAATTATAACCTGAATTTTGGCACAGCCCTTTTAAACACGACAAACTCTTATGCTGTACAAAAGAGTGAGTTTTTTAAAATATTTAACATACTATTCATAAGAAAATCTAAAAAATTTTGCTTTTTATGAAATTCATTTATCTACAATACAACGTATTTCTGATGCCCCTGATTCATACCTTAAATTACTAGATTCTATCTGACACAGACTGTTGTCAATTTATTACATCGTATAATTAAATCATTAAGGAGATTCGAATCTAAAAAGTATTAGTGTGATTTTTCAAATTAGTCTCATATCTAAACAGCTATTTTTTGTCTGTAAGAAAATTTTTCTGTATGTTTTAATAACTTTACTGCGGGTAATATCAAAAGTGTATAAACGGATGAGTTTCTTTAATAATTGTAAAAAGGTAATTTTATAGTAAAGTAATATATCTCATGTATCTCGTATTTCACGAGATAAACAATTTAAATCATCAATAATTATAAGTTATAAGAGGTTCAATACCAAAAAATAAGAATAAATATACATGTTAGGAGTAAATACATAGTACTGATTCTTATGCTTGCTAATAAAAATCTATTAGTTATAAATGGCTAGAATATGTATGCAAGTAATTGATTACTATATGATTTATCACACACATAGTATCTAAGTAGCGGCTCTCAACACTAAATGCCTGATTTAAAAAAATTAAATATCATTTATAATTTTCAAAATGATTTTAAAATAAGGAGTTTTCAAAAAACACTATATTACCATAGTAAAAAGCGTAAGCAAGAAATAAAAACAAACTTTCCTGTGCATAGCTCGAACACAAGACCTCCTGCATACCGAACAGTTCTTCTACTAATCAAGCTACCGATGTGGATGTAGATTCTACACACTGTAGATTCTGATAAATTTTAGTCTCGCAAACGGAGCCAGACACGGAGATTAGTTTTTTCATTCTTGCTTACGACTTGCAGGATTAAAATGTAGTGCACTCTAAAACATTTTAATGATGGTAATTATTGAAAAAATTAGGTATCTAGTTTTTAATAAAAGTCGATTTGCCATCACCTCCATTGATCACGGGATTGATATTATTAGTATCAATAACCTGCCTGTATACCACATATATTGTTTGATTAAAGTGTTTAAATGAAATTTTGTTAGGCAGCCGTCATCACGTAAATATGATTATAAGGTAGGCTCGCATATTTGTAACAATAAACCTTAATAATACTATCTTGAGTAAATAAGATACGTTATCTGACATACTTATTACTAAAGATAACATGACTTTTTAACAAAAAAATAATTGTGTATTTCATTTTAATAACTTAAATTACCGAATAATTGTAATAGTTTATGCCAGACATTATTAACTGTCAAATCGTATTGGAAAAAAAAAATCAATTTGTAAATTTGTCGAACAAGAGGTGCAACTTATAAAGTTCAAAAAAATGCACTATTTCATTGTCATACATTATTTATTGTAATACATTTAAATATATAATATACACTGCTAATAATTTATAAAACGTATTAAAGAGTATAAATGAAAAGGAAAATGTTACTTCCCTAAATTAGTGATGCTACAAAAATCCTATTATTTGACAAAAATATATATTTGTAATTCTGTGCCCTTAAGAATTTGACAAAAAGGACGAATTAAAGTTTTATTATGATAATAATAATACTAATTGTTCTATTATCTGTAACAATGACAATAAAAATGATAGAGGTGGAGATAGCTATGATGATTTTAGACATGCTGACGATATTGATAATATTAAGGATGAAAATAACGATAAGTATAATGACGTTAAAGCCTATAATAATGAAAATAATAGATATGATCATGAAAATAATAATAATGATGCTGATTATAGTAAAGATGGTTATGACGATTATTATAAATATCCAAATAATTATAACTATGCCGATAATGATGATAATAAGGATAAAGAAAATAACAATAATTTTACGAAACTTGACAATAAATATGTCGATAATGATGATAATGAAGATGAGGTTAATGATGTTGATAGTAATATTGATATTGATGATAAAATATACAACAGTCATGATGATGATAATATTTTTAATAATACGAGTGATATCTGTAATAATAGTAACGATGAAAATAACGATAATGTTGATAATATTTATTAAAATAATTATACTAATTACAATTATGGTGGTGATAATGCAGGTTATGATCCAGTAAATCATGATATTGATCATTATGCTGATGATAATAATTAAGATAAAAATAGCAATCATAGTGATGATATTGATTATAACCACAATGCTCATACTGATGGGGATTATGATAATAATAATGATTATGACCATGATAATGATGATGATAAGAATAGTAATGATGATGTTTATGATAGTAACGCTGTTATGGATGATGAAAAAGATAATAATAATAGTAATCAGAACAATGATAATAACATATATTACAGCGAAAATATAATGTTAAAAAATTAAAAAAATTAATATCAAAATAATATTTATGCTAATATATATGGAAATAAAGATGATAAAGATGATGATGATAGTAATGCTGACTATGATATTACTGACGCTAATAATAATAATCATCAATATAATGATGATAATAACGATTATATTATAAATGATAATGATGATACCGTCAATAATAATAAAAATATGATATTAATATTGATAATAATAAAAGGACTAATATTAACAATGATTACGTTGAATTTCAAGATGCTGACGATGGTAATTATGATAATTATAATAATAACAATAATGTTAACGTTTTTAACAAGAATGACGTTGATTATAATTTTGAGAATTATAAGGTTTATGATTAAAATAAAAAGGAGAATGATGGTTGATCTGAAAATGATTATGATTATAATAATAATGATAACGATCATCAGGATGATGATGATGATGACTATAATAATAGTAATAAAGTTGATGATTACTGTGTTGATTGTGATGATGACGATGATAATGACGTCAATCATAATAATGATGATTACGATAACGATGATAATGCTGATGATAGTAATGTAAATTATCATTATTATGATATAAATGACGACAACGATGATGATATAATAGTTATGTTGATAATATCTACTATAATTATATTTACAATAATCATTATGTTAATGTTAATGATTATGACGATGATGATTATGATGATGATAATGATATGAATTATGATAATAATTGTAACGATACCAATAATAATATTGTTGATACTTATTTTAATTGTTAAAGAATAATGATAAAAGAATGGTGACAATAAATCGTGACGATGATATTAATGTCAAAAATATTTATGACAATAAAATTTATGACGCTTAAATTGGTAGGACCAATACTAATAATGATGATAATGATGATGATAATTATGATGATGATGATGATAATGATGATGATAATACTTATGTCTGTTATAATAATGATGATAAGACAAATAAGAATCATGATAATTATGATAAGCTTAATAATATTGATAAGGCCGATGAGAAAGATATCGATAATGATTAAAATGATGTTGATGATGATGATAATGATGATGGTAATGCTAGTGATGATACAAAAGATGATGTTGATGAGAATAATAATATTAATCATACAAAGATATTAATGACAATGATGTTAATGGAATAGGCCATGGTGGTTGAAGTGCTATAGATTTTGATGATGATGATGTTGATAATAATGACGATTACAATGATAATAATGAAGATAATGTTGATGATTTTGATGATAATGATTATGTATAATATTGATGATGATGATGATGATGATTCTAATTATAGTGATAATGATAATAATGATGTGAATGATAATTATAAGACATGAGTACGATGAAGATAATCATATTAAAGACAGTTATATTGATAATAATAATGATTGTGGTAATGATGAGAAGATTGTGATTACAACTATCATAATGATGATGATGATAATGATAAAGACGACGGTAATAATAATGACAATGACAACAATAATAATAATGATCATGATCGTAATGATGGCAAAGATTAGAAATTATCAAAAATACAGCATAATATATACAATAAAATTATGACGCTGATCAGGATGATTTTAATGTTATTTATGCTAATGATTATGATTATGATAATAATTATCTGATAATGATGGTAATACCAATAATGCTTATCATAAGATTACAACCTATGATCAGGACGATGATAATAGAAATTATGTTTATGGTGAAAATAAGGATGTTAATGATACTAACAGTGATAACAATAATAATAACGATAATCAGGATGTTGATGATGGCGCTGCTGGCTGCAATCATAATCATAATAAAGAAAATGATAGTAATTATGATAATAATGATAAGAATAGTGACGATACTGTTAGCGATGATAGTAATGATGTTGGAAATGTTTAGGATTATGTTGGTAATATTATTATACCGTTAATGATGACGATAATGATAATTATGTTAATAACTATGATGATCATAATACTAAATTATTGTCATGATGCTAAAAAATGATGATATTTATAACGATAAAAGTAATACTTATAAAAATATTATTCATAATGATAATAATATTAATGCTACTATTGATGAGAATTATGATGATGATCAGAATCATAATGACGATTACAATAAGGATGATAATTATGATGATGATGATGATGGTCTTGATGATAATAGTAATGATAAAGATATTGATAACGATGATAGTAATAATAAATGAGGATGATAAAAATGATTATCATGGTGATAATTATGATAAAGATAATAATAGGGATAGTTATGATAACGTGCATTAGAATAATGATGTTGATGTTTTAAATTATGATGATGATAAGAATTTTTATGATAATTACTATGATCACAATAATAATGATTATAATAATGTTTATGTTGAATATGATGACTATAATAGTAGTGATCATGATTATGACAATAATTGTTCTATTTTCATACACTAAAATCTTGGCTTACGCTCGTTTAAGTAAGTCTACTTATCAATTACTATCCATTAACAACGCACCGCGTTAGTTCTTAACATATTACAATGCCCTATATCGTTTTAGTTAGCCAATAGTAAGGTAAGCGGAGGCCCGCTTGTTAGGTTGAGCTACGTGTCGCTGAAGACAGTTCGTACTCGGTTGCTGAGCAAGGTGCCAGTATCTTTGCACGAGCTCACACACACAAGCACATATATCGTAATGGAACATTTTTATAAGATCTCTTTCGAGTAAGACACTGCCATT
>JAPYYV010004932.1:0-16003 GCA_030522625.1 Copidosoma aretas
AGTAGTGGTGGGTCCATATTCTCCTTTGGTGCCCATGGTGGTAGTTCCTGAGGAAGCCTTGTTCTGCATACTCTGTACTTCGCTAGGGCGCTTGAGTTTCATATGTCATTTCTGCTATCATTTTCGGCTTCGCCTCCCGATTCTACGAAGGCCTCATTTCGGTCGTTGCCTCGTTGTCTGTCACTCTCTGGCGATCAATCGGACGAGACCTGCGAGTTGTGTGCCGATTGAGGCTCCAATGGAGGTGGTGGTTCACGAGCGGGTAACCTACGCTTCTCGTGTGTCTTCTCCCCAATATCACTTCCTCCACTACCTCTTTTATCCTCCTCTGACTCGTGAATTTTCTCATTGTCCGAATTTTGTCCTAACTCTTTACTTTTTGGCGGGTGCTTCTCTGGCTACGCCTCTGAGCTTCCGCTGCTGTCAGGCCTCTTTTGTTTATTATGGTTTTCCTTTATTAGGGCTTGGTAGTGTTGATTTTGTAAATATATGTGTACAAATTTTCTGCCTTTGTTTTCTATAAAATGCTGATAACTAATTTTACCCGAAGTCGCTTGCAAATGAATGCATACATTTTTATCATACTCTAAGGCATATATAAAAGCGCATTCCCCGTCTCCGAAGGCGTTATCGCTTTAACGGATGTCTTCTGTCTTCCATGGGTTGCAACATTCATGTATCCATTTCGATTTAAGACATGCGTTTCTTAGTTTTGTAGTTAAGAGTGTTAAGCCATCAAGAAGAAATAAACAATAAAAAAGACGAATTCCGTCGTAAGGGACGTCCGTTAGCGCAAATTTTTCGCGTGGCTCCGTGCAGTACAGTCTGCATTTTCAAGTCTTAGAATCTCTCTTATTTCATTCATTCTGTGGTGTGTCTTTTCTTAGTTGTTTGTCATTTTCTTTTGGTTCTGTTTGTGAGGTATCATTGTCAGCATATGGGTCAACTTCGCTACCTAAGTCAGTCTCTATATTCGACTGATTAGTTGCCTGAAGGTCATTGACTGTATTCTCTAGATGTTTATTCTTTTGCGGATCTGTTGTACTATCAGTTTCCCACGCGTCAATCCTAACTCCTACCTTTCTCTTAAAATCTTAGCATTTTAAGTCCAGCCAAACCTTTGTTTGAAAATTATTAATTAAGTCATCGAGCATTGCGTCAATTTTATCGTTCAGACCCGAGCTTTTCTTTAGGCGTTCTCGTGTCTGTACACCTTGTGATATACTGAGTGGGTCCTCTCTCTCTCTTGATACATATTTTCGTGTTAAACAGTTCGCTTTATGCGCGTCGATTCGTCTGTAGTCGACAAACGTCGGCTCTGCTTGTACTTGACGTCTCTGATTGCTGTATCTCTTTGCTCGGGGTTTCGTCATCATCTTGCACATATAGTCCTCTCTCTTTAAGTTTAGCTTTCTTGTTGATCTCTTTCGGTTCGCTAACCCCTACACGTATTTCCTCTTGGGCCCCACATTTATTTCGATCACTCTCTTTCTAGTATGTTTCCGCCGCCAGGTTTGTCTTTACTAGCTGCCATCCCTAGTGCGTTATTATCCATGTTTATCTCTTGGCACCTTTACTACACCAGATGGTGTGTTGCTGTTTGCTATTATAATTTCCTTTGACTTATCTTCTAGTTTGGGTGTATTGGAAAATTCTTTGGGTTTTTTATGTAGTGTACGTAGCTGGCATTTACGAGTCTTATGTTGTAAATTTTTTGTTTCGCCCCTTTTGATGAAAGGCGTACTTGTGAGTTTTACTTCTTTTTGCATATTTTTATCTTTCTGCATGTATGCAAGTTTTTCATTAACTAGTCCTTGCGCTGGAATTTTTTCGTCACTGTCGCTTGCTGCAGTTGGCTGTATTCGCACCTTCTCCTTTTCATTTGCATCTTGTGTTGAGAGTCTATGTGGTCCATCTCTTTTTTTTTTGCTTTGCCTACTTATAGTGTTTTATTTCCTTGTGATTCTGTGTATGGCCATTCCGACTCCTAGTCCGCGTCACTGTCCTTGCTTGGCGTATATTTGCTTGAATTATTATTTCTCCAGCGTTTCATTTTCTTTACCGTGTTGTCCGACTTGTCTTAATGGGAAATTTCTATTTGATTTTTCCTGTTTCTTCTTATAACATTTTTTTTCCGTCTTGTGCAAATCTTGTACATCCTCCCTAGTGGGGTGTTCGTCTCACCGAATCCCTTTTTTTCCTGTTCCTTTACGATTTCGTATAACTCCCTGCGCAGTAATTTTAGGTTTTTCTCTCCTTCGCCCAAGATCAGGTTGAACGATATTACGTCAGGTGCTCTATTAATTCTCTTTGGGTCTATAGACAACGTCAAATTCGTAGCCACGTAGTTTTGCCTTCAGTCATGTAAATCGAAGATCCGGTTTTTTTAATGTGTGGAAATATTTTAGAGGCTCGTGGTCGGTATCTACTGGGAATTTCCGTCCGTATAAGTATGGTCTGAATCGCTCTTTTGCATAGACTATGGCAAGCAGTTCTTTATCGTTTGTTGGGGAGCGAAGTTCGCTACCTCTTAGGCAGCGGGATGCATATTCGCAAGGGTGATCTTCTCTTATTTTCCCTTGACTTAATATTGCACCTGTTGCGTAGTCTGATGAGTCCGCTGTAACTAGAAATGGCTTATTTATGTCCGGCGCCAAAAGTACGGGTTCGCTGCACGGAGCGTTAACGAGAGTGTCAGATGCTTCTCGTTGAGGTTCCTGGCACTTAAATTCTGTAACATTTCATAAAAGTTTCAAAATTGGTTGTGCTATGTTTGCGTAATTTTTAGTAAAACGGCGTAAATATCCCGTGGGACCTAAAAATTGTTTAATGTTCTTTGCGTTTGTACGTCTTAGATACTTTTTTACAGACCTAATTTTTTCGGGGCTTGTTTTTATTTTTCCGTTGCCGACTATGTGACCTAATACTTTCGCTTTTTTTTTTGAGGAACTGACTTTTTGGTTCTATTGTGGGGTTGTTATCTTGCAAACGTTTAACTAATCTTTTAAATGGTCTTTCGTTTTCTTTCAATATTGCTGCAGACGGGATTATGTCGTCCATGTATACTTCTATTTTATGTCCTTTTAGGCCTCCTAGCGCTAGTGTTATCGCACTTAAGAATGTATTTTGTATATCAGTGCAGCCCATTATCATACGTATATATTTGTAGTTGCCATCTGGTCCGGAAAATGCTGTCTTATAAGCGTATTTTTTATCTATTTCTATTTAAAATAATCCCATTTTTAGGTCTACTTCAGTTATATAGCGGGCAGATGCAAGATGGTTTAGAATATCTTATTCAAATGGTAGTGGGTGACGAATCGACTGTAATTTCGTTGAGTAGTCTGAAGTCCGTCATCACTATCCCTCTCTTCTCCCAGTTTTGGCTCGCCTGCTTAGGGTCTATCCATGTATTGGAACTGTACCGTGACGTGGATGATTCGATTATGCCCTAGTCTGCTAATGTTTTCAACTCTTTATTCATCTGTTCCCTTATAGCGATTGGGTGTCTGACTCTTTTTGCTACAGTTAGTTTGTCTGTCGTTGTAGGTATCTTGTGTTTTAAGACGCTAGTTGCTCTTAAAGGCTCCCCGTCGAGGCCGAATACGCAAGGGTTTAATTGTATTAGTTTGCGGACGTGTTGTAGTTCTTCTTCGTGAAAGGCTGAAGTGTCTATTGATTTTAATATCTTTTCAATCCTTTCTTTTTTATTGGTTACAATGAATTCGATTATGATTTTAATCACTTTTTCATTTTGACTTTGTTTTTTATTACTATTAGCATTGCTTCCTGTAGGTTTTTTTCGTCGTCCTTATCGATGCTATATGTCTCTGTCCCGCAAATTGTCTCACACTCCCACAAATCTACTTGAGGTACAATTATTCTTATCGATCTCACCGTCAATAATTATGCATTCAGCATATACATCACCGTTATCATTGTTTGCAATAAAGTCGCTGAATAAAATGACTTCCTCTGATTCTTGCGGAGGTACCCATCCTGTTTGTATGATTTCATATTCTTCTTTCACGTGTGCAAAAATTACATGTCTTGATTATGCGAGTATTTCATAGGTTTCTGATTCCTTCAAAGATATCTGGGTGCTGTTCAATATTATGATATTTTCCTTAGCGCATATGTGGCCATCATGTTTTTGCAATAAATCTCATCCGATTTGACATTTCACTTGTATCGGAAAGTCGTCAAAGACTACGTGTAGAGTGCATATCATCCTATTTGTCTTCTGTTCTTACGGTACTCGTTTTTATAATATATATTTCGGCACCAGTATCTGCGTAAAATGTTGCGCTTCCGTTGATTAATTGTGGGCTTTCTAGGCATACTGAAAGTGGTGTGTGTCCTGTACTTGAAATATTTAATTCCACTTCCTCAAGTAATTTTTCGACGCTATTATTGGCTGTGTCCTTTTCTACCCCGGAACTTTAGGTTGATAGTAAATTGTTGGCAAAATTGTAATTGTCATCATTTTGTGCGCCTGTAGTTGGCTGTATTTTATTAAGTCATGCCAGTGGGGCCCGTAGTCCATATCAAAATGATTTTATCGCTTTTTTTTGGCGCTGTCTTTTAATGGAAGCTTTTGTGTAGGAGAATAAGTTGGATTAAATTCATAAAGTATTATTATCCTATTATGTAGTGCTTGAACGCGATCGCAGTGAGATCCTACATGTTCTTCTCTTTGCTGAGTGATTGTTTTAATTGTATTAAAAGTGTGGTGGCATTACTGATGCTTGCGTACCTGTTTTTTAGTTCCCTTAAAAGTTTCTACTATAACTGGTATTGGTACTTGGTCTAGCCTTTCCTTGTATCTGATCTTAGGCGTAAGCGTTCCATTGATCTCGTGCATCTGCAAACACTGTGTTCGCTTCTATGCTAACCATCGTTTGATCGTATCCTGGTTGGACGGCCGTATTAGATCGTTTAGAGAGTATTTCGCTTGTTACGGCGTGTGTCGTAAAGTGCACGCTTTGCTTTGGGATGTCCTGACCCGTTTGACTGCGCTTTATTTTTTCTTCTGCTATGTTGGTGGTTAACTTTTTCATCATTTTTATCATAAACCTTTTTCTGTTTTTTATGAGCCATTTGCTATTCCCCCTATGATTCCGGGTCGTGTTCTAATGTGATTCTATTTATTTCGTCTTCTATAATGTATGTCGAAGCTTGTTGTATGTTAGTACCGTCGACGTATTGTGGAGGGTCTGTTCCCTACGCCTTGTCCATTTTTGTTTCGTGTATCATTTTTTTAATGTTTTTTTCTCTTCGTCATGCTTTGTGAGTGTACAATGGCTGTAAAAGATTCAGGATTAAGTTCCACGGCCTTTCCCTTATCACCTTGTCTTGACTGCTTCGTGTTATTTACCGCGCGTTCTGTTTCTGCGATGGTTTCGAGCTTTTTATTAAGAGTGGATTATTTTTCTTACATTGTTTTTTTTTCTCTGTGGGGTTGAATTCTACTTTTCGTGCTGCTTTGACCGCTTGTATTAAGTATTTCTGAGGTATGGACGGTTCGAGTTCGTATTCGTAGGTTTTTTTTTTTAGCTACAATTTCCCTTTTGTATTGGCTCAGTTGCCTGCAAGGGTTTTCGAGTGTCCCGGATGTATGTATTAGATAATGTTGGATCGAGTTCGCTTGTAAATAGCCGGGTGTCTTCTGTTGGCCGTTTTCAAGCAGGCCAATGGGAAATTTTTCGGTCGGTACTGAGAGTGAATGTTTCTTCGTTCTCTTTTATTTTTCGTCGTGTCAGATGGTGACGAAGCTCACTTTTGTTATTCTACTTTCCGTCCCCTGTATGAAGTCTCATTGTATGGGTTTGACAATCATGCAATCATTGCCAAATTCTTAAAAAATATTCTTCCTGTTAGGGAACAAAATTCTGTTCTCCTTACTACAAAAAAAAAATTTCTAACTTGATTGAGTAGGTATAGTTTACATTAGTAACACTTACTCATGGGCGTCATTTTTATTATAGTGAGGGTTGAGCGGAAAGAAAGGGTGTAAGTGTATGTTGTTATTGTATATATTTTTTCGTAGATAAAAATGTTTTTTCGTCATAATAATTTACGTTAGTTTTCCCGTCTTCTTATATCGTCATAAAATTTTTGCATGCATATATTTCATTAATATGTATCATTTGTTTTGTATAACTATGGCATTTATGTGATGCAAAGATATTATAAAGTGTCTTTTTCCTTAATCTTTCCACGGGTCGTGAAATTTATCTCTGTATATATATTAAAAGTTTCTGTATTTTTATGTACTTACCATGTAGTAGCTATCCAAACGGCTAATAGGGCTGCACCAGACCGCATTTTTTCTTTCTCTGTGGATCTGGATATCGATCTTCTTTTGCTTCCCCTTTCTTTCCTCTCGTGACAGGCGTTGGAGTCCGATTTCTGGTGTGCTCTTTCTCTCCGTTGTCTTGGGAGTCTTTTGCTGGCTTTGCTTTTCACTGTCCCTTTTTTCTTTACTTCTCCGACCTTAATTCTTTGGTCACTTCTTGATAAACAATTTTTTTTTCCTGTCAGTACACTCACTTTTTGTCTTGCATTGCTGCGCTGTTTGCGCTTTTCGACTGATCCTGCTTTTGACGCCAAAATTTTCCTTTTACGTGGGTTTGTGGTCGGTTGGGTAAATCCGAAATAAGTACACAGTGAGGACTATTAACTTCTTTTTACTATGATCGACGGAAAAGCCAAGGGTAGCGCGGTAATCCGGAGGCACGTCTGCCAGTCTCAAGAGTCCCGAATCTTCTCCTTTCTCCTCCACTCTCTGACCTGACTCAAGAGATCTGCTTCTCCTCTGTCTTGGTCATACGTCCCTTTTCTAAGACCCTTTCTAAAGTGGTTGGACGTATACGTATTGGTATGCTGTATGTATACTGTACGCCATACTTGAATATTCATTCAGGCTGTATTATTTCGCAGAAGAGATGATTTTTTTTGTTAAACATCTTAAAGTTGCAGTTTGAAATAAAAATTCTTAGACTGAGAGGTCACGAAGTTCAGTACTTGAATTTTCAGCAAAAAAATATAATGCAGAAGTTTTTATATCATTATGAAGAATAATAGTATTACCAAGATAAGCGCACAGCATGCAGGCAAGCTAGTGACAGAGGGAGTAAGAGCCGCTGTGGCTCGCCGCTACCTGCATGCCCTCGACATGTTAGCGCATAGCCGCTTTAACTGAACTAAATTAGTTATAGGCCACAAGCAGTTTTCCGTGTATTTCTGCTCAAGATACGATATTATACGTAAATTTCATCTCGTTCTACAGAAATTTAGTCAGATATTGTATGAACTAATTTTGTTTAGACAAATAATTAAAACTAATATTATTTCCTTAAAACAAAATTTTTTTTAATGCTTCTTTATACAGAAAGCTTTGTATATGTGAAACAAAATTTAATTGATATACGTGAGAATTGTCTTATATAGTATCTTAAGTAAAAAAATAACATTTTTAGAAAAAGTATGTGTGTGTGAAGGTGTGCGCGTGTGCGTGTATTCGTGTGTGTGTAATCAGTTACATATTAGGATCCAAACGGTAGAATTTAATGATTCTAGGCTAATAAATTTGTTTTCTTATCATTATGGCGGCTCGGAAAAAAATTTAAGTTTTATACCTAATTATGGGTTTTATACCGATTGTTATGGTAAAAAACGGATTTTTTACCTTTTTTAGGGCGTAAAAAAATTAAATTCAAACTTTTTCATAGTTAAATTAAAAAGATCTCTAAAATAGCCTTATTTTATATGTTTAATCATCTAAATACGTTATTTTGTCTCGTTTTTATTAAAGAAATACTAATAAATTATTGGAAAGTCACTAATATTTCTGTGAATAATTTAAGAGTTATGATAATTAAAAAAAAATTCTACGTATCCTTTTAGCTTTCGATAAAAAAATTAGGTTTCATACCTAATAAAGTATTCTGTAACGATTGGTATGGTAAAAAAAGGTATTTTTAGTTTTTGATGGTTAAAAACATATTTTAAAATTCCTAATAGTGATGTCAAAGACAGATTTAAAGTAGACTTATTTTTTATTTTGAATCATCATAATAAGTTATTTTGTTTTGTTTTTATCACAGAAATACTAAGATTTTTGTGGAAAATCAGGCATATATTTTTATAAGATTAAAGAAAGATGATAAAAGTATTTATATACATTTTTAACTGTCATTTCAACTATCCGGGAAAATATTTGGGCTTTGTACATAATAATGTTTGTACAACGCTTTGAATGGTTTCAAACCGGTTTGTTTTTTTTACATTTTTGGATAAAAAAACCACATATGAATTTCCTAATAGTAACATCCAACAAAGCTTCGTAAATGCTTCATTTTTTATTTTAATGAGTTATTTTCTGTCTAGGAGTCAAAAAAAATTTTGTTAAACCTACATCTCTTCACTAAGCCTGCTCGATCCCAAAGCGTTATTATCTTCATTATTTATGTTTCCGAAATCCAGTCTTGTTTTGCAAGAGCAACAAGACATTTGTTAATTGACATGACTAAAATCAACAATCCTGTCGCCTTTAACAGAAAAGTTTAAAATTTTTTCTTTAAGATTAGTTTGCCTATTTTCAATACTACGTGTAAAAGAATCTTCATTTTTTTTCATTGTTCTGTTTACAGTTCCATTAATATTTACACCAACCTTTTTTTTTACGATGCGTTCACGGTTATTTCTTCCAATGATGTGTCCAGCACTCATTCTGTTCAACATTCCTTTTTTTACAAACTGGCCTTTTTATTACGTTAACCTGGCATTTTTTCATTAAAGTCAAACTTTTTACTTTACTCAACACTTTATACAAAAATAATATTATAGAAACTCAGAAAAAGCACTGATTCCGACTTAAGAAAAATAAACTCTGTCGGTAGTGCCACGTACTTTCTAAACCCCTGCCCCTGCTTCACCTCCCCTCTGAAAAACTGCATCCAACTTACTTAACGAGGTAGAAAGGGAAAAAAAAATCGTGCACATCAGCAAACCAGGCTTAGTCAGCAGGAAATTAGATTCAAAGCCAATTTTGGAACGTACTTATTAGTGCTCCTTTCATTCAAGTCTGTATTCACGATAGTTAGTAACCTTGTGTGCCATCCAGCAGACTGACTGGAAATCCTCGAAGAGCGAGGAATATAAGCTAATTTTATAGACAAACAGTTAATTTGGCTGATTATTTATTAATTATTAAGTGCCATTTCTACGTTTAAATGCGAAAGGAAATTAAGCTTACATCTATAGAATTTGAACAATTTGTAAATATTATTATGATACGTTAACTATAAATGTACCCATCCATCTAATTCTGATATTATATTAGTAGTTTACACATTATGTTCACAATGAAGTAATCCGTCTCTTAGTGTTCTGCTAGCAATTGATCAAGAAGCAATAGTTTTGGAGAGCATCACAGTAAGTTGTGAGGAGGTTATAGATGGTAGGTCGGGTGATCTTGTATCTATTTTGTATTTATATATCTAAGTTTTTTCATCAGTGCAGTCAGTAAAGGCCACCATAATATATACGTATTTAAACTATGCATTGATGGAAGAAAAAAATTAGAACAACCAGCCGACCGTCTAAAAATGCCTCACAAGTTCCTAAGATGCTCTCTTAATGTACTGTTTCTTGAATGATTGCTAGCCTCAAATGAAGCCTTAATTTTCTTTCGCATTTCAATGCAGAACATGCGCTTATTAATTCATGACAGTCCAAATTAACTGTTCGTCCATCAAATCGATTGATACTTCTCGCTCTGCTCATGTTCACGGTCAATCTACTAAGATGCAATAAAAAGTTGACAGAGAATAAATTTTGTATACGTTCTGATTTTTATGTAAGATATTTATTATAGACTTATTTACAATGAATACGTTTAAGACAAGTGAAGTTTAACGAAAAGCGAGAAGTCTTATCCAAAAAAAAACTTTTATCGTAACTTGATAATTAAAGAGATGGAAGAAGTTGTTTTAAAATAATTCTTAAATAGTTTTTGTTGTGCTTACATCCCAGAAAGTGTAATAGTCAGTAATAAGATGTTTTTCACTCTTGATCAGTCTCAACTAATCACGGAACGATTAGAAAAACTTTAGTCACGTGAAAAACAATATTTTATCATAGAACATGCTAATGTCAATATATTTCTATACACATTATTATTATTCTTGGATAAGTATTACTTAAAATGGAATAATCAAACTGAAAAACACTATCTTATCAAAATCCTTTAAGCAAGTCATCTGATATACACGGTGGGAAAGCAACTTTGAATCGCAAAAAAATGACGACAACAACTGAAATCGGGAATGTATTTGTACTTTAAAATAGAGTCAAAATGAATTTGAATTGAAATCCTAGCTGCTCCTGTTTGCAATATAATCAAATTTTTCGATTTTTCATGGTAAGATTGTATAAATTTTACAATTGATACTATGAATTACGATGGTTAAAATACTTTTAAAAAATTTTAAATAGATGTTGTCTTTAATTTTGTATGAGGGATGATTTTTAAGGAAATAGTAACTTGTGAAAGATTTTTTGTTAACTCTAATGCATGCGTTTATTCGTTTCCACAAGATTACTCATTTATAAATATTAACTTTTAAATATTAGTTATTTGAATTCTTTCCTAATTTTACATGTATTGTACGTGCAAAATTATTAATTCCACAGAAAATATAGTTATTTAATTGCAACTAGATCGCACTTTGCTATCCGCAATCGAAAAATTGAAGTAAAATTATGCATACAAGCTGTATCCAGCATAGTAGATTTTCTCTTCCAAACTTCAGGTGTCATTAAATACATTTCTCTGTATTTCGATTGTAGCAGGTGGCTTCATAGTATAATAATATTTTTTTATCCACATTTAGATCATTAATGTGATCATCAAGAAAACTGCATAAAAGTATGTGCTCCTTACGGAAAAAAATTAGTTCTTCGAACGAAGCCATCTAATCATTTTTTATTAAGCGAAAAACAAGTTGCAATAATTAGAAATCATATTAGTGACCGATTTAAGATTTTTAATGAGACATTCCCGAAGAGCATCTGTATTAGTTCCAGATTGACTATTAATGAACTAGAAAAACATGGTGATTCGAAAAGACCACTTCCATTCATGCCTAATTTCGAGAATATAAAACTAGTAAAAACAACCAGACAGATAGCGAGTTGCGAATTTTATATTTGCCTAACAGCCCAAAGTACTAATTATTTGAAAATAGTGCAGGTCTTATTCGTCGGTTTCGACTAAAATTGATGTTAATAAGGGCTCTGAAAATACTTCGCAAACTGCTTCTACAAAGTCAATATGAATAAAGAAATAACCTTATTAGACATTTGTAATTCTTGTTTTAGAGGAACTGGTAAATATATTCCACATTATTGTAATGGTACTTCTTCCGCAAGTGCTATTATTAATAATATAGATTAAGTAGAACAACTACCTAATGAACAACAAAATTTAATCAATACCAAGTCTTTTAAAAAGAGAAATTGCCAATGATAGTGATGAACTTCTTATGAATACAGCAGGTAAAAATTCTCGTAGATCTGTCAATAAAAAACGTTATCTGAAATATTCTTCTCTGCCCACAGTTTAAATAACTTTTAAGCCGCAACAGCGTCATCAACGAATTATATGAAAAAGATGGTTAACTTTATTCGTAGTAAGGCAGGCAGGAGATCAGTGCCATCGAGTTATAATCAAAATGTGCAAGAGAAACAAAAAATGATGGACAATATTTACAAAGAACACCTTTATCCATTCAAGACGCAAGAAGGTGTAAACAAACCAGTTGCTTATGCTAATGCAAGTGAACTTCTTGATTTTGTTTATAAACAGCAGATTATAAAAAAAATTCAGGAAGATAAAATAAAATTAAGACAAAACTTTTTCAAAATTTTGATCTCTGTTTGGTCCCAAGAAAAAAAAGAACAACAAAGTGATTACGGTAAGAATAACGTTTCCTTTGATTTTTTTGATAGAAATATTGGAAATAAACGCGAATTTAACAGGTGCTATCGATTAATTATATTGTGCATCTTTCCAAACATTGAAAAGACGTACAACAACTGCAAGACTATAATTGATTTAACTAAACTTAATGATATACCTTTCAAATTTGCATCAGATTTAAACTAATTTTGATTAGTAATGGACAGCAGACAGCAACTGCTACCTACCCTTGCCCTTATTGTTTTGTAACGATTAATAAACAAGAGAGCTTCGAACACATATCTGATAAAAGTAATTTAGAAATCAATAAGCAAATACATAATACTTATTTAAAAACGTTTAAGCTCTTGAAAGATAATTATTTCAAGTTCAAACTCTTACATTGCGATGAAAAACAAGCCAAAGAAAGTCATAGTACGATTCATTTCCGATTATTTGTTGAGAAAAATAATGATGAAGATGACGATGTGTACGTATTAGAGAAATGTGTTTCTCCAGAACTTTATCTTCTTCAACGATTTGTTAAACACCTCTTTTGAAATAGAATTCTTGAAGTAGTAGGTCTTGAAAAAGCTTTGCTTCGGCCAAAGAAACTTTGTATAGTCATAAAAACAATCAAGGCGAGGTCTTTGAAGGCAATCAATGTCGGAGACTTACCAAAGAAGCTGATGAATTGTAGGACCCGGAAATTGATCAGGCTGTTGGGCCATATCAAGTGCGACCATTAATTGCTTCATTTAAAATAATGAATACAATTGTAGAATCATGGTTCTCTGCGGAACAATTATATCTCTGCAGTTTTGATGAAAAGATTAGTAAACTCCGTAATGTATTAAAACCCATATATATATATATATATATATATATATACACATATATATATCTCAAACCCCAAAAATCCATGTAGTTATAGATTATTTGAAACAAGTAATCATACTTTTAAACAACGACGGCCTAGGAGTATAGTCTGAACAGGCTAGAAAATCAATTCACAGGGTGTTTCTTAAGTTTTGGGAAAGAGTTAAAATGAATTTAATTGAACATGAATCTTTTGTACAACGAATGAAAAAAGCAAGCGTTGCTTTTCCATCTCAACATATTGAAATGTATATTTAAGATGAAATACTATACTGTATGATTTTGAGACATTAACCATAGTTAAAAACATTTTTTTTCAGTATTTTTTCAAAATGTTTAATATTGCAAAGTAATTAATATAAAAAAAAAAAAATAAAAAATAACGAAAAGCGAAAAAAACAAATAATAAAGAGGTGTAATGTTAGTTACCTCCACGTGGTACGCCTTGGGAACGAGTAAAATTGGCTAAAAACTTACGTGCTTGCTGGCTTAGTCTTATGATCAATAAATATTTTATGATAAATAGGTCAAATATATAGTTTCATTCATAATTCTATTTATCATTTATTAAAAATGTGACATAAGCTTGTTTTACATCATAGTGATGAAAGAATATCTTACATATCGCAAATTTTTCTTGAATAAAGTCGAAATATTTGATTATCTTGCAAACAGGAGCAGCTAGGATTTGAGTTCGTATTGATTTTAAATCTATTTTCAAGTACAGATACATCTCCATTTTCAGTTTTTGTCATCATTTTTTTGCGATTTAAAGTTGCTTTTTGCCCACTGTCTGTATATGTATTTTAATAGACTTATGTGAAATAATTATTTGTAAGAATCATATTTAATGATTCATTCTAATTTATTAAACATAACTCCTTCAAATGTTACAATAATCTTGTTATGATTTACGTTTTTTAATGGTTTGTAAATAAGTGTGAACTCAATCTCTTGTATGTAAGTCAGAATCTATAATTACTTAACTTTGTTGAATTTTTATCACTGCACCTTTATGTTGAATTAAATCTGCAACAAGCAAATACGTAGTATGCTATTGGCTCACCATATTGGATCTGACAGGTCGAATTCGCAGAATACGATCACGACTCCTTACAACCTGCTTTAAAAACACCAACTTGGAAATTTTTATCAAGATTCGGGCCTCTATCACAGTTCAGTCCGTGATCTCAAATTATCAAATTGTTATGATGGATTCATAATCAGCAACCTTAAAAACTACCAAGTAGGTATTGTTGTCCAGATTCAAGCACTTTATCAGATTTTGGTCCGTCATATTAAATACACCATCTTAAATTCACTCATTATGATCATGAATTTCTCATAAACAATATTTAAAAAAATTTGATCACTGCTACCCAATTTGATTCCATGAAAAAATACATTTTTTTTGATACTAATATTTACTTTAGCAGGTCCGGCTGATTTTAGACTTTCTGTGTTAGGTACAATAAACTTACAAAAACAAATAAAAAATTAACCTAAAAGAACAAATTGCAAACTATCTTACTTCGCAAATGAAGGAATATTTATATCGGTTAAAAATTGTGGATACTTGAAACTTACGAAGTAAAAAAGGGCATTTTGCCCTGCTGTGTGCGCCGCGCCCGCCGCACAGTGGTCCAGAAAGCCAGAAAAATTCTCATTCGTGCTTCCAATAAATTTTTACTCAAATTAAACGTTTTTGGGCTTATTTTGTTCCTCAGAACTTAAGCTTCAAGGATCCGAGTCCCTCAGACGTTTCACTATTTTTGATATATATGTATTTCAGGTACATATACAGCAATTTTCGATGGTCAAAATACTCTGGATACATAATACGTTGTTAAAGTAACCTAATTTGTACAAAAATTGGTATACGGGGGTTTTGGGGTCCCTAATTACGAATCAAAGGTCAGAATTTAAAATTTCAAGATGGCGGATCCAAGATGGCGGACGAAATTTCGAAAATAGACTGATTTGTACAAAAATTAGTATACAGGGGTTTTTGGGGTCGCTGATTACGAATCAAAGGTCAGACTTTAAAATTTCAACATAGCGGATCCAAGATGGTGGACAAATTTTTGAAAATTACCCTTTTTCTGCTGACTTTGAGATGTAAATGTTTTAAGGTTTTCTGATTACGGATCATAGGTCATATTTTCTGATTCGAAGATGGCGGATCCAAGATGACGGACTAAACTTTAGAAAAACTGCTAGAAAATGCCTCACAATCACTGCCTCTACTGAATTTTGACTGGATTGAGGTTTTTTTTGGCTTACGATACTTCTTACATCGAAACCTACAATGATTATATTCCCTTGGAGAAGTGATGTTAAAAGATATATGCAAATATACAGGGAAAATTCAAATAATTTGTGAAATTCCGTCGTTCGGATGAAATTTTAAACTAGTTTCAGATATCTCAGTAGACTGAACTTCTAAATAAGTGTTTAGTACCGAAAGACAATAAATGTAAGGTTACTAAATAAGATTCAGGATACAATATGGCGGCCGATACAAAATGGCGGATTGCCTTTTGTCTCACAACGCATGAGACATAGGGTTTGAAGGAAAGGGTAAACCGAGTATAACATATGAATATAACGTAATCCGTTTATAATCTCTTCATGCCATAAAAAAATATTTTGAGAAATACATATCGTTCATTAAGAGGAACAAATTGCGTATCTACAAGTATCTGTTCATCAACAAATAATTATTGTAATATTCAAGTTAGGTGTAATAGCTGATTGTAAATGGATGAGGAATTGATTTGTTAACCAACGTTATAGTTGTCTGTTGTACGTAATATCTTCATTAATAAATAAAGAATAAAAGTAGGCACTTACGCATAGATGAGAACAGATGCGATTATGAAAAGATATGTACATGAATTTGTTTTCCTCTTAACAATATAAATATATATTGGTGAATTTTTTTTCTAAGAATACCAATGCACCGGAGTCGACCCGTATTTTCCGGAAAAAGTTGTTACAAATATTATATTGGTTAATATATCCCGATTTCCATGTAGTCCAAAATATTGGTGGGTACGAGTTACGTACGTACGAAATCTATTGTAGTAAACATAGGTTTTATACGTGTATGAAACTGTAAATACTACGTCGAACAGTTTTGAGTTTCGTTACAGTTAG